>JAQFVV010013881.1:0-66003 GCA_028023455.1 Epiperipatus broadwayi
ACACACTGCAGAATTCAAACCCCAGACACGAAACTGAACATTCTAGGAGGGGTTGCCTTCTAGATATACTAAGTTCGAATCTAAAGCCCAAATTTCACAGCACCATCTACGTGACAATGCATCTGATGCCACTACTAGTATGACCTTTGACCGGTGCCTGGTGTCAGGGAGAAACAAAAGACTCTATACTAAAAAAAGTTTGGGTGGCTAATTAACGTCTATGGATTTACAAAAGAAATGCAGAAAATATATATATAGACTGAGACAGTGATAGGAATCAAATAAAATAAGAGATCAAATTTAGTTTTAAATAATTTCACAAAATTTATTCATATAAATTATATATATAATGCCACTGTCTTCTTATATGAGACAGGGATGCATATTAAATAATTGTTGGCATTATATTCCCACAACTGACAAAAAGACTTTAAAACAAAGTGATATATTCTATTCCTCGGGCTAATAGCATTACAATAATGTGCTTGATGAGATAGGAACATGTGTGAGGTGCTTTGAGTAATTACAAGTTTAAGAAAATATTTGAAAATTAAGTGTTCTAAAATATTATTGATTTCGAGAATAGCACGGACTAAAGCTTACTAAGCAACAAAGTGGGAATGTGATCAAAGCATTTATTTGAGAATAATAATAATAGAGTTGCATTGGGAGGTCAGTATTGCTGATAATGAATTTATTAAAGTTGGAGGGTGTGACACGTTTAAGTCATGGATGCTTTGTAAAATAAATATAAAATAAAACAATATTGAAGATCTGGAATAATTACAGAGGGCATCTCTCCACTAACCCGTAGGAAAGTATTTTGATGAACAGCCGAAACTTAGCAACTGGTGATGATTGCGTTTAATTCCCAGGTGTGTCATTTGTGAACACACTCTGCCTAGAAATGCAATAGCAAAAAGAGTCCTTGGAAAATTAGAACAAAGCGGTCTCAACAACCAATTCATTTACCAGCAATACGAGACTACTGTATATAAAACATACTGAATGGGTTTTACTTGGATTAAGAGAAATGCCCAATCAAATTCCTAAAATTCATTTAAAAGGGTCTGCACATTCTTGACGTCAATGATGAACTTTGTAATTAAAGTAGAACACGGTATTAAAATAGGAAAATGCATGCTTGCGGGTTTGAAAAGTAAGTATAGATTTATATATGCAATCATGCATTAGGGGACACATTTAATCATTGACCTCGCACATACTCTTATATTAGATTAAAATCAATAACATGTAGATTTTAAACTGTGATTATATTATATATTAAAGAATAGAATCACCCTTGAATGAGTGATTTGCAAGATAATAAAAATTGGAAATTATTTAGAAATTTAAAATATGCCTTTATAGCGGCATCTTAGTTTCAACAAAAAGAATAATTCACTCGGTCAAAGATGATTCTGACACATTATCATAATAAAATAACAGAAAGCTTAATAAATAGAAAATATTACCCAAGGATAGAGAGCAAAATGTTGAGTATATTTAAACACGTTAAAGAAATACATAATGAAGTTATGTGAAATATAAGAAAAACATTTTTAAATAGCTATAGCATGTTAGTTATCACAAGAGCTCTTGGGTTAATTTAGGGTTACCTCTGGAGAAGCATTTTAGGTAGATTGATGGTTGGCAGGTTTTTATATAATTTAACAGCAAAATCTGGAAATTTTCATATTTTTGGCAGGAGCAGCAGTTCCGGGGTTCCTTATGTGATAGCTTCCGATGGTCTGGAGCAGCGGCCAGCTATTCCAAAAGGACATAGCCATCTTAACACCTCTACTCGTCATGTCAAGGTTAGCAAATTATTAGAATAGAACTCAGAATGATTTCTCTTAGAAACATTAGAAGACTGGAGAACAAAAGAAAAACCCTTCTTTTTATAGTAGACTTTAACAATAGAACTGCCCTGGAGTATTACAAAAATATATCGGACTTATCAGCTGTAATTAAATCTATCCAAATATCTAAAGGAATTCAACATTAATTAATTTCTTTTGTTAATTTCCCTTTCGACATTCGAATTACAAACTAGATTTAATTAAAAATTTCTCTTACTAATTAAAGAAAACCTTAAGTGGACAGCTGCTGTTTTTAGAAAACTTATATAACATTAACTAATTAAACTATTGTCCCTCATTTATTTTAACTGAAATATTTGGAATGACTTTTATTAAATTAAAGAAAATGATTTTACTTTTTAAATTGCAATATTTGAATCTATTTACTAAATGAATATTTACTAAATGAATTTTATTTTAAATCAAAATATATTATGATGGTAATATATTTGTAAATAGATTCAAACAAAATAACTTTAACAATTTATAATTTTGATATGTTTTAAAATGGATATCATAGTGTGTGCGCAATTATGACTTATATAACTTACTTTTTAATAAATGTAAATTATGTGAACAAATACATAATTCATAATATTTTATTTTATTTGGGAATAAGTTATATATATAATATGAGCATTGTGCTCGTGGTTTAAAATTAGGCGGGGTTTTTGGTATATAAGTGTATTGCAGACACACTACGATAGATTGGGGTTCAAACTAAGGTATGAGGGTAGGAAGTAGGTGAGAAAAGGTGAAACGAAAATCTGCAAAGCAGACCCTACTGTTTCACATTCCCTTAGTGATGGAACAAAAAAAATTGTTAAAAAAAAATCTTACAACAGGTGTCCACCTATGAAGCCTGCATAAAAAAAATTTACAAGATAACCCACAGTGTACAGGATATAAATATAATGAAGAAACAAAACTGAATTATATACCCGGATCATATTAATAAATCTACCATCTAGCGAACATTTTCTATTATCTACCCCCCCCTTCAACCAAATTTTATTTAACAAATCTAGTAGTTTAACATTGATTTATCCTGTGACGTGTCCATTTTTTTTTGGTTGTTGTTGTTTTAAAAACCTACTATAATCGTGGGTCTGGTGAGTGATATACAAAGGGTTTTAGACTCCTAGCACTTATAGTCCCATTATCCTCCAGTAAATATGCATTTGGGCCACTTACCTGTTTTATTACATATGGCCCTTGATACAGTGGGAAAAACTTCTTGTATTTATACTGGTCCCGACTACTGGGCTTTGGAGTTCTGACCCATATATGATCCCCAACTTGAAATTGGTAGGATCGTGTTTCCTTTAATTGTTTTTTTCTGCCCGGGCTTTCAGACGATGATAAACTGCTCGCCTGTCCTCTTCTCTGTCAACTTTTTGATCATCCTTGGGCAGGGGTATTTTAATTAATGGTGGCTCTGGCTTACCAAAATGAAGATGCATTGGTGTTAGCCCTGTAGCCTCATTAATGGTTTCATTAATATACTGAAAAATTTCTTCCGTTCGGTTGACCCAGCCCTGGTAGTTATCGTGGATGTACGTCCGAAACAGCCGGTTAATTTCCCACATGACCCTCTCACAGGGGTTGGATTGGGGGTTTCTAATGGATGTCATCACATGCCTGAGACTTTGGCTCTTTATCCAGGTCTGCCATTCTCATGAAGTGAAAGCCGAGCCATGATCTGAGAATATTGATTCAGGCTTGCCGATGGTCACAAATTGCTTGCACTGTAATGCCCTAATTGCACTTTTTGAATCTGATCTTATGACTGGGTAGGCCCATGCATACTTAGAAAATACATTGTAGGTGACAAAAAGGTACCGACATCTACGATAGGATGGTAGTAGCCCATAGTGGTCTACTGCCAATACCTTGTTGGGTCCCAATGGGATAATGGAGGTGGGGGTACTGCTAAAGATCTTATTTGGGGGTTTGCTTTTAGCGCACATATTACATTTCTGGAGGGTATGTAATATATCACTATACATCTGTGGCCAATGAAACTGCCGCCTCAGGGCTTCTTCGGTTTTTCTGGGATGTAATGTCCCACCAGGCTATGCATATAAGTGATTAGTGGGCTTCTTAAATCAGGTGATACGAGAATTTTCCACAATCTATTCTCAGTTTGTTGCAGCAAAAGTCCATTTTGCAATCTGTAACTCCTTTTTCCCCTACCAGTGGTACATCCTTGAGCAGGCTTTCCTTGCCTTTGGACTTCTTGCATTAACTCTCTGTACTGGGGCTGTTTTTCCTGCCAATACTGCAGATTCTTAAGTTTCTTTTCAACTTCCTGGTCCAACATGTTAGTCATGATTATTAATGGCTGGTCTGATATCATAGGGTTGCAAGGTTTAACTTCCACAGGATGATGACTCAATACATCGGCCATAATATATTCAGGGCCTGGGCAATAAATTATCTTGTAGTGGAATTTCTACAGTGACAAGCTCCATTGTATAAGGTGATCATTATTTAGATAACTTTTATTCAGAAATTCCAAGCACCGGTGGTCCGTAATATAATTACTTCCGATCCCAGCAATATTTGCTTGAATATGCTGCATGCCCATACAATGGCTAAAGTCTCTTGTTCAGTGACAGTATTTTTCTCTGCACCTCTTAATGTATGGCTACTGAAGTACAAGACCTGATGTTGGTCTGCTTGATTAACCTGAAACAGTAAACACCTAGACCTTTCTTGCTGCTGTCAGTCTGCAAATAGAATGGGCAAGTGAAATCAGGATAACATAACATCAGTCTGGAGGAAATTGTCCTTGATTTTCTGGAAATCTTGCTCGTGCTGTTCATTCCATTCCCACTGACGGTGTTGCTTCAATAGTTCCAGCAATATGGAGGTATCTTTTGCAAAGCTTGGATAGAACTTATGGAAGTAATTGCAGAGGCCTAAAAAGGATCTAATCTGCTTTCTATTGATAGGCCTCGGGAAGTTCTGGATTGCTTCTACCTTATCTGGATGGGTCCAAATTCCTTGTCCATTTACGATGTGTCCCAAAAATGCAATTTCTTTTAGAGCAAAGTGACTCTTTTCTAGATTCACAGTAATATTCTTCTGGGCACATTCAGAAAAGAACTGCTTCAGGTGCTCCAGGTGTTCCTGAGAGTTGCAAGATGCAATGATCACATCATCAATATAGCACACTAATTTTTTTAGATCTTCAGATAGAACTTGGTCCAAGGACCTCATTAGTCCAGCGCCACTGTTTATGAGCCCAAAAGGTACACTCTTAAATAGATGCGTTTGCCCATTGTGACAGAAGGCCGTGTATTTTCTGTCATGGGGGTGTAATACCATCTGCCAATAGCTAGCAGTTAAGACTAATGTGGAAAAAAAATTCTTTGTAGATAATTTGAGGAAAACTTCTAGTACAGGTGGTGGGATATCCCGTTCTGGTATTGTCATATTGTTGAGCATTCTGGCATCTAAACACAGTCTTATAGACCCATTTTTCTTTTTCACAACCACTAATGGGTTATTATAGGGTGAAGATCCCTTTTCAATTACCCCCCCATGTAATCATCTGTTGGATCTGAGCGCTCACTTCATCTTGATATTGGAAAGGAATGGGGTATGTCCAGCCCTGGAAGTGGGTTTCCTCCTTTACACAAATCCGGTGGACATAACCTTTAATTAGGAATTGGAGAGAAGATTTGCTGACTTGCCATTAATAGTTGATGCAATTGGGACTGATTCTCGATGGTTTCTAGTGATGATTCTTTGACCTTATCTTTGATGGTTCTTTCATCAATGCTGGCCTCCATACACTGAACTTGGACTCCAGGTAAGACCTTGGTTTCATTAAAATCTATCTTCTCTTGCTGGACCATGATTGAATTCGTGGCATAGTCAAGGATACACTTATTTTGGGTCAGAAAATTGGATCCAATTATAACATCATGGACCAATTCTTTTGTAACTAGGAAAGTGTGCCCAATTGTTATTTTCCTGAAGATTATTTCTAACCATACTTGGTATTCTTCAGTCTTGGTTCTTTTTCCATCATCCAGTTTCATCTGGATGGGATGGGTTAGTAACCTGGGTATACATCTGCTCCATTCTTCCATTCGTAGCAACCATCCCTTTGAAATGCAGGAAATCTGACTGCCAGTGTCAATGAGGGCAGAAATTTCAATGGGTCCCACTCCGATGTTTATTACTGGACATGGACCAACAGGAACTCCACAAGTGGGGTTCTCTTCTCGAATAACCATTGACATGGGGTTCACATCCCCTAAGAGGCTTCCTTTTGTTGGAGGATGAGAGTAGGGGGGTTGTGATAACAGAGTTCTTTTGAGTCTCATATTTCCTCCCATCATATTTTGTTCTGATTGACGATGGGGATTCCATGGGCCAGAGTTGATCGTCGTCAAAAATTCCACCATGACTTCCACATTTTTGATCCTGCTGCTGACCATAAGCCATTGGATAGGTAATGGCATATTCTGTTGGATAGTACGGATGATGTAGAAATCTACCATAAGCCATTGGATAGGTAATGGCATATTCTGTTGGATAGTATGGATGATGTAGAAATCTGAAAACTTAAATGCGGTGAGTGATCTAAATTGGTTTACCAGACGGATGAAAAATTGCACGCAAGTCTCTTTGATTGCTTCATACTTCTCCTGGCAAACCGTATTTAGAATCCCGCTCTGGTGATCCTCACTCCAATAATACTTCAATAATGTGTTACAGTAATTGGCAAAGTCGCTCGGTTTTTTAGTCAACATGCCCCACCAATCTCTTGCATGGCCATATAAGTAATGGCTAGTGATCACAGGCTGTTCGCGACTTCATCTTACAAAAGAGAAAAAAATCCTACAAGCTATCCAAGTGTGGGTGAGGATTTTCTCCTATTTCTCCTCGAAATATCTAAATGGTGATTATTTAATCAACCTGGGTTTGAATCCTGAGGTCTGAAATTAATGTACTGCAGGCTGCATCTCTTGTACTATTGTTGATTTGAGAAATTGATCGATTGCTGTCACAGGTCTGACAGCTCTGATTTGTAGTTCTGTCCTCTTTCCAGTTTTCTAAGTAGCGTTCTTCAATATTAAATTCAAGAGCCCTTTGTTCTTTTTTTACTTTGACAATTTTGTCGAGGAGCAGCCTGTTAAATATTTTATACTCTTCCTCTTTTCTTCATGCTTCCTCTTCATGCTCTCTTGCCCTCTCTTCACTTCTCCTATACAACTCCTCCAGATATTTCCGATTGAAATCTCCCTGGCTCATTTGCTGGAGAGGTCTCATACTTATTGGAGGAGATTCAAGAAATCTGGATGGGTCCAGTTCTTGTTCATTGTGGTTGTTCTCCATATTATCCATGGTCTTGGATGATTATCATGATCGATGATGACTTTTCCTTTTGTTTTATTGCTAACTATTTAATATATCCTAAAAAAATTTCTTAACGAATAGGTGTACTTTTAAAACACAATATATAGCACTGATAGAGAAAACTTTTAAGCTGTTTTACGGTTGAACTTACTAAAACTCATACAGTAAAAAAAAATACTATTATTATATTTTCCTTGTTTGATTCTGTGCGATTATTACGTTTGACTTCAAATTTTATTAATGGCTAATAGGCTATCTCCCTCTCGGTTCTGTTGGCCTAATTGCTGCTTTTACATTTATCACTAAAACTCCAACTACTGCCCTCTTACTACTGCCAAAATTTCTCGCTTAAATCTGCTGCCAACATATATATTTTTAACTGCCCGTATATATATAAATCTCTTAAATTCTGTCAAATTGTTTTGCTAAAATATATTTTTAAACTCAAGCTACTTTATTTATATATATATAAACCTTCACTAGATCTGGGTATACTTATTTCGTTCCTTCTTATTTAAGATTAGCATAGATATATTTTTATTTACATAATTATTGATCCAATTCATGTCTCATTATTTGGTCTAAGAAAAATTTATACCATTTAAGATTAGCATACATATATTTTTATTTACATAATTATTGATCCAATTCACGTCTCATTATTTGGTCTAAGAAAAATTTATACACGTTGAAAAAAACAAATTACATATAAAAGAATCTAGCCTGGTGACAAAATTTATTTTAGAAGTAACTCCGTTTAATAAAATTACCCTTGGGCACCATGCCACCAGTTAAAAAGGATCCAGAGACTATTAGCTTCCCAAAATTAATTTTAAATTACTGTATTCCATTTAACTACAGGCACTCATTAAAACATTCATATTTTTTGTATTGATTACAACATTTTATTTATTATTGATTTTTTTTTTAATTCCATACGATAGCCTATTACATAACTAGGTCATTACCGTACAAAATTACTATTATGCTATCTTGCGCGTTGAGCCTATTTCAAATATTGTATTTTCTATCAAAATAAAGTAATTTATGCTATGCGTACATAGCATGATTTAAGTGAAACAATAAATACAGATAATACAGATGGCTCGTATCACACTATAGCATGTTTGGACAAGTTCTGATTATATAGGATAAATAATTGAATGCCCGAGTCAAACAAAATATATGAAATATACACGCAAATAAACAATATAGAGTTTGAAAAATATTATATATCAAAAAATATAAAGGATTTCTGTGATTAAATACAAAACAAAATACTAAAATTAAGCTACAGTAATGTGGGTGTTTAAATAATTAAAATCTATAGGAATGTGGGTGTTTAAATAATCGAGGCTCCACATTTGGGCAAGCCATGGACCCGGAAAAAAAATACTATGTAACAGGCAGAATCATCTATCTTGCTAACACACTGCAGAATTCAAACCCCAGACATGAAACTAAACATTCTAGGAGGGGTTGCCTTCAAGATATACTAAGTTCGAATCTAAAGCCCAAATTTCACAGCACCAAATACATGACAACGCATCTGATGACACTACTAGTATGACCTTTGACCGGTGCCTGGTGGTCAGGGAGAAACAAAAGACTCTATACTAAAAGAAGTTTGGGTGGCTAATTAATGTCTATGGATTTACAAAAGAAATGCAGAAAATATATATATATAGACCGAGACAGTGATAGGAATCAAAAAAAATAAGAGATCAAATTTAGTTTTAAATAATTTCACAAAATTTATTCATATAAATTATATATATAATGCCACTGTCTGCTTATATGAGACAGGGACACATATTAAATAATTGTTGGCATTATATTCCCACAACTGACAAAAAGACTTTAAAACAAAGTGATATATTCTATTCCTCGGGCTAATAGCATTACGATAATGTGCTTGACGAGATAGAAACATGTGCGAGGTGCTTTGAGTAATTACAAGTTTAAGAAAATATTTGAAAATTAAGTGTTCTAAAATATTTATTGATTTTGAGAATAGCACGGACTAAAGCTTACTAAGCAACAAAGTGGGAATGTGATCAAAGCATTTATTTGAGAATAATAATAATAGAGTTGCATTGGGAGGTCAGTATTGCTGATAATGAATTTATTAAAGTTGGAGGGTGTGACACGTTTAAGTCACGGATGCTTTGTAAAATAAATATAAAATAAAACAATATTGAAGATCCGGAATAATTACGGAGGGCATCTCGCTGCTAACCCGTAGGAAAGTATTTTGATGAACAGCCGAAACTTAGCGACTGGTTGATGATTGCGTTTAATTCACAGGTGTGTCATTTATGAACACACTCTGCCTGGAAACTGCAATAGCGAAAAGAGTCCTTGGAAAATTAAAACAAAGCGGTCTCAACAACCAATTCATTTACCAGCAATACGAGACTAGTGTATATAAAACATACTGAATGGGTTTTACTTGGATTAAGAGAAATGCCCAATCAAATTCCTACAATTCATTTAAAATGGTCTGCACATTCTCAACGTCAATGATGAACTTTGTAACTAAAGTAGAACACGGTAATTAAAATAGGAAAATGCATGCTTGTGGGTTTGAAAAGTAAGTATAGATTTATATACACAATCATGCATTAGGGGACGCATTTAATCATTGACCTCGCACATACTCTCATATTAGATTAAAATCAATAACATGTAGATTTTAAACTGTGATTATATTATATATTAAAGAATAGAATCGCCCTCGAACGAGTGATTTGCAAGATAATAAAAATTGGAAATTATTTAGAAATTTAAAATATGCCTTTATAGTGGCGTCTTAGTTTCAACAAAAGGAATAATTCACTCGGTCAAAGATGATTCTGACACATTATCATAATAAAATAACAGAAAGCTTAATAAATAGAAAATATTAACCCAAGGATAGAGAGCAAAATGTTGAGTATTTTTAAACACGTTAAAGAAATACATAATGAAGTTATGTGAAATATAAGAAAAACATTTTTAAATAGCTATAGCATCTTAGTTATCACAAGAGCTCTTGGGTTAATTTAGGGTTACCTCTGGAGAAGCATTTTAGGTAGATTGATGGTTGGCAGGTTTTTATATAATTTAACAGCAAAATCTGGAAATGTTCATATTTTTGGCAGGAGCAGCAGTTCCGGGGTTCCTTATGTGATAGCTTCCAATGGTCTGGAGCAGTGGCCGGCTATTCCAAGGGGACCTAGCCATCTTAACACCTCTACTCTGTCATGTCAAGGTTAGCAAATTATTAGAATAGAACTCAGAATGATTTCTCTTAGAAACATTAGAAGACTGGAGAACAAAAGAAAAACCCTTCTTTTTATAGTAGACTTTAACAATAGAACTGCTCTGGAGCATTACAAAAATATATCGGACTTATCAGCTGTAATTAAATCTATCCGAATATCTAAAGAAATTCAACATTAATTAATTTCTTTTGTTAATTTCCCTTTCGACATTTCGAATTACAAACTAGATTTAATTAAAAATTACTCTTACTAATTAAAGAAAACCTTAAGTGGACAGCTGCTGTTTTTAGATAAACTTATATAACATTAACTAATTAAACTATTGTCCCTCATTTATTTTAACTGAAATATTTGGAATGACTTATTAAATTAAAGAAAATGATTTTACTTTTTAAATTGCAATATTTGAATCTATTTACTAAACGAATATTTACTAAATGAATTTTATTTTAAATCAAAATATATTACGACGGTAATATATTTGTAAATAGATTCAAACAAAATAACTTTAACAATTTATAATTTTGATATGTTTTAAAATGGATATCATAGTGTGTGCGCAATTACGACTTCTACAACTTACTTTTTAATAAATGTAAATTATGTGAACAAATACATAATTCATAATATTTGATTTTATTTGGGAATAAGTTATATATATATATAATATGAGCATTGTGCTCGTGGTTTAAAATTAGGCAGGATTTTCGGTTATATAAGTGTATTGCAGACACACTACAATAGATTGGGGTTCAAACTAAGGTATGAGGGTAGGAAGTAGGTGAGAAAAGGTGAAACAAAGATCTGCAAAGCAGACCCTGTTTCAATACTAAATCCATTATACATTAGCTTATACTTCCATATATATATATATATATAAGTGTACTGATACATATATAACAATATTTACACAGATGTACCTTTAATAAAATACATATATAGATATATGTGCACTTGTTGGGGTTTAAAGCTAGTACAACTACTACTATGGGACATAGTAGGTAAAATGGGAGGTATTACAAAATATATCATTTCAAATATATATATATTTGCCTTGTCGGGGGGGGAAGGTGAAAATTTAAATTTTGTTTTAGGTAAATATTAGTTTTAATCTTTAAGCAAATACCAACAGTAACGTTATAGTTTTAAAAGTAACGTTAAATAAGTTTTATTCTTGCTTAGGTTGTGAAGCTGGCCATACAAAATAACACAGCTATAGATAGTTAAATTATGTAATGATTAGAATATAATATTTTCAGAATTAAGTTTAAATAAATGAAAGATAATTTATAATTAGTCAAAATTATAGTTATTTTTATTAATAAACTTCGGGATGTAGAATTTTTTGTTATAAGTTTCAATTTATTTTCAAAAATTAGAAATACATTAGTTTTGGTAATTTAAACCGAGACTAAATAAAAGTATTTTGTAAAGTGAATAGACAGTGATCGTATTATGCTTTCACGCACACACACTGGAAATAATATAAAGTTTGTGAATTTAAAACTAGTATATTGTCATCTATCATAAAAATTAAAGTTAAATATTATAGTTGTCTTAATAATTATTTTAAAGTCAAATAATAATTTTATCAAACTATGATTAAATTTAATATATAGTTAAAGTAATATTCCAGCATCGTCATAAATATTATTTAAAAAGTACAATTTATCTCCAAAATAGAATGACTATATTGTCGCCAAAAAAATATTGACAATCCGGTTTAAATGGCAAGAAAAATCTAAGATAGACGAGGGGAGATGGAAGTTAGGAGGTACTTTTGTGTTACAAAAATATATAATTTATAATTATATTTTCAATTTCTTAAAAAATATTTGGAAAGTGTTTGCATTTCGTATCTTACAGTGTTCACCTCAAGAAAATAATATGAATGAAAAAATAATGTTTTGTCCTTTTATACTGAAAAGGTAAAAACACTATTTTAAGTATTTAAAACTAGTCTTCCAAGAAATTATGTTTCGTAGAAAAGTAAAAAAAATTTATTAAATTAAAATATTTTAAAAAAAAAGGAACTGAATTACAGAGTTCCGAAGAATTGAAAAATATTAAATAAAAAAAGAAAAAAAAAATTTTTTTTTCAGGTTTTTTAATATTAAATATTTTAAAAGAGGTAAAAAATGAATTTTAATCCGGGAGTTAGTCTTGTTTATTTTTTAGTCAAATTAATCAAATAAATAGTCTAAAAACAAGTTCATAGTTCGAGCTGTCAAAGTTTACATTTTTTACCCTAACATTTCTTTTTCTTTCTATAAAACTCTTATAGATAAATCCCTTTAACCTTTATAAAGTATTCTTTTTTTTTTTCTTTCTTAAACGTCGGATTATAAAGAAAGGAAGTTAGATATTGTATTTTTAGTTAAAGTGAAGTAAAGTATAGATAGTATATTTAAAAATTGATATTAGAAAAAAATTTAAAAAGATTTAAAATGGGGTTTAGTAAAAGGTTTTTATTTGAAAAAGAAAAATGTGTTTGTGTGTGTATTTTGTATAAAGTTAAGGTTAAATTTTATCAGTATTATATTTGTTGATAAAAAAGAATAAATATCAAGGTTAAATTCGTAGTCATACAAATAAATTTTTGTATTTTGTATTTAAATAAATCTATAGTTTTTGTATAAGGATCAAAAAAGTTTATGGTAAAATTTTGGTATTCAGCTCAAACTGATATAATAATAATATTAAAAACTTTTGATATGGAAGGGAAAAATTAATAATAATGTTAGAAGTATAAAAAATTTGTGTAAGTAAATAGGGTGTGAAAAATAAAATGATTTGTTATATGTTAAAAATAAAAATTTATTAAATTTTCTTTTGTTGTTTTTCCTAAATAATCATTTATAATTAAAATATTTATGATTTAAGATAATAAAATTAAAATTTTAAAATTTATTTTGTTTTATTTAAAAAAGAAAGAAGTATAAGTAGAAAGGTTTGGTCTGTATTATATTTAGAATATGGTTAATAATTTTGAGTGTCAGATTATAAATGTTAAAATATTAATACTCTAAAAAAGAAGTTATATTATTTTATTATTGTATTTCTTATTATTATTATTTTGTGTAGATAAAATTCCTTTATCATAGTTTATGATTGAATAGTTTTAATTAAATTTATGGGTTTAATTATTTATTTATTATTGATTTATCTATTTGATTTGATATGATTTGATTAATTTAATCTATTTTATTTAATTAATTTATTTATGTGGTAGAATTTGTTTTAAAAATACTAAATATGTAAAGTTTTAAAAGTCGTAGATTATTATCAATTATTTAGGATATATTTTATGATTGGGTATATTAATATCTCTCTTTGTTCCTTTTTTGTAGTTTGGGATATAAAAGATTTTATGTTGTTTTTTATGTGTTATAATTTGATAGTGTTTTTTTTTAATTTATATATTTTGTAGTGTTGTAGGATTATTTTAATGTTATTTTTTGGGATAAATAAGTAAGAAATGTAGTTAGTTTTTAGATGTTGTTTTGGGGGTTTTTATAAAATTTATTTTCATATATATATATATATATATATATTGTACCAGGCAAACCTCCATTCCTATTTATATCTTGTAGCATACATATTAAGCATGAAATAATTGAAACACCTCAGGGTAAGGTATTGATAACAATTCCATCAAAATATGGATTCCATAATTTAAATTATATGATTAAATTTTTAATTGAGTGATATATTGAACCACAGCTGGTTACTATAATCCCACCCTTGTTAGAATTTCAGTACTATGCCATCAAGGTTTTAGCCACTGAAAGACTGCATTTAAACCTGGCCTTTATGTACCACTCCTAGAAAGAGACAATACCCTCCTGAAAGGATGTACAACCAATAACCCATTATACAACATATATCAACTATACTAAAATGTTCGCATGATGTCAAATATCTAATGCCTGATAAAGCAGTATCCAATAGGCTAAGCTCAGTTCTCTTTTTATTTCAGATTATTATGAGGTTAAGCCACTCTCAGAAATATATACTTCATTATATTATTAGAAAAAGAAAATAAATGAAACACACAATGAAATAACTTGTAAAGTAAGTAAATAAATATTTATTAACACAAATAAATCAATATTTATTAAACCAAAAGAAAAATTATACATTCTTTAATCGGTTTCCAACAACATAATATAAATAGAGTCATTTAATTAAGAGATTTCCTCCCCTAATTTATTGACGTATCTTTGGATGAAGTGGTCTGAGTTGTATACCCACACATATATATTAGTCATTATAATAAGTCATATAATATCAATAAATATATGATCATACATGTATGTTCATTCATACCACCATTCCGCTATTTAATAACATTTTATAATCATGCACTGATATATACATCAGGTACAGGAAAAGATAAAGTAAAACCATAACTTTAATGTGTTTTATTTTTCCCTAATTTATATGCATTTGCATGATTTAACATTAATAAAATATGATTGAACATGTTTTATAATTTACATATATCTTAAGCTAAAGGTGAAAGGATGTTTAACATGAAAGAATCCAGCACTTGGTGGATAAATGATTTAACATACACGTACTAGACTGAAAGGTAAACTACCCAGCATAATGGGGTTCATGTTTAACAAGTTATATATGCCTAAAATAAACACAAATAATATTGAAGAAAACCAATATTAAATAATTAAAATAGATTTTACCCTTTGGTGTCTTGAGACTTCATCTGGATTTGAGGTCACCGAACATGCTATACATCTGGTCAATAGGACAGTAAGGACTTCCTTTTTAGCAATACATTGGTCTGGCAATCTTCATCATCATCATTGCTAGACTTGGATGACTACATGTTAACAGCATGTATGGAGCTTAATTGGTTCACTGAAGTGGGCTTCTACCCCATAACCATCTTGCTGGATGATATAGAAATTGTATTCATCTTGGCTTTCCATTCACTGCTTTCACTGCTGTGGGAATCTCATGAAAACTGCTATTTTTAGCTTAATTGAAAGGGATTTTTTTCTAGAGACTCGGTCATCTTTGAACCCTTTCTTCTTGCTTTGTATAATGTTAGATAATCCACATTTTCTTCTCAATTGCAGCCTGGATATTAGCATATATCTGGTGATACTCAGACAAGCCACAGGAGCTTGTTATAGCACCACAAGATTTCAGCAACCTCGATCTCTTCTGCAATGACTGCTGCAATAACGATCAAATTACTAAGTCTAGTGGCGACACACAAAAAATAGTCTAGTTTGTCTGCAGTGATCACATAATCCACTAATCTAATAAGCTTATACATCTTTCTGTCTATGAACAGCTTATATATAACCTTCATTTCATTATGAATTTGGATACCCCCCTTTGAATAATTGCCTCAAACTTTTATCTTGATGGCTAATGAATTCAAACAATGCACATAACTTTCTTTACATATTTAGGTTATTATCATCTATTTTATCTTTTAAAGAATTTTATCATTAATTAAATTTTTTTTTTTGCCCTGGGTTGACTCAAACTACTATGCTGATAAACATCAATTTAAAATTTAGACACAAAAAAATTCTTATTTTTTTATTACAAAGGATTAAAACTAACAATATCGAGTTAACAAATGAATCAGATTTTTCTATACAAGCATTGATATCCAAATTTCTCAAACTCTTTTGTTCACAAAAATAAAAATATAAAGCAGGATGACCATTAATACATTAGTGTAACTTAACATTTGGTAAAACAATGACCACCTGACTTTTCTTAATGGATTAGCATAAAAAATAACTGAAAATAAAATATAGGCGCATGTTGGAATATTTTACAGTTACTTTTAATTATTTAATTTTCTCTTTTTTCTAACATGTTCCAACACATAAACAACTTTAAAAATAAATAAAATAAAATTACAAATGTGAAATATTTGCGTTTATTAAAATAAAAAATAAAATAAAACAAAAATATTGTATGCATATATATATATATAACAATCATATGCATCAATTTACATATTGTAGCTTTTATATTGCTTTATTCTTGTCTGCATGGGTAAGAAATATATAAACTGATCAACCACATCCATTTTATATATTTTATATATATATATATATAATGCCCAGCATTATATATATATATATATATATGATCAATAGATGGAGCTTATCAATAGCTCTAAACAAGCTTTGTTTTTATAAGTGCCAAAGGAGATAGAATTCAAAATCTCTATCGTTATCACTATTTCCAGACCAATTGTTTTCAAGCTTATGGCTCACCTCAATGGAGGGCTGAGAGTCTAGAAACTAGATCTAAAATACTAACTCAAAAGTCATGACTTATAAAACACGTTTCTATCAATTTGAAAGCATGAATTTATCTGACATATAAATGTTTTCAAATCCAGCCTTACAAACTAGATAGCAATATGGGTCTAAAATCAGCTCAGTTTCAACATATAGTAATAGCCTCTGCAATACATAGCATTGCAAAAAAACCTTCAAAGGTACACTTATAATAATTAATTTTTGTTATAAATTTCGTAACTTGCTTTTAAGCTTGCATTTTACTATCACTAGATGGAGCTTACCAATAGCTCTAAACAAGCTTTGTTTTTATAAGTGCTGAAAGAAATAGAATTCAAAATCTTTATCGTTATCCCTACCTCCAGACCAATTGGTTTTGAGCTTATGGCTCACATCAGTGGAGGGCTGGGAATCTAGAAACTAGATCTAAAATACTAACTCAAAGTCAGCACTTATAAAACATGTTTCTATCAAATTGAAAGCATGAATTTATTGGACATGTAAATGTCTTCAAACCCAGCCTTACAAACTAGATAGCTATATGGATCTGAAATCGGATCAGTTTCGCCATATAGTAATAGCCTCTGCAATATATATAGCATTGCAAAAAACCTTCAAAGGTACACTTATAATAATTAAAACAAGTTATAAATTTCATAACTTGCTTTTAATCCAATATCCACAGACTACTTTCTAGTTTGTGGCTTTAATCAGTGAGAAGTCTTGGATCTGAGAGTATTGCATCTAGATATTAGGATCTAATGCAACTCTTCAGTCTGGGAATACTGGATTAGTAAGCAGTAGATAGAAATTTTTATGCACAGACCACCCTGGCTTATACTCAGTGGCATTACTATATGGAAAGTTTTGCACCTGCTATAACAGCTTGTATAAGTGTAGGGAATGGTGATCATGTGATGTGTAGTGGTTAAATATCTACTCATTAAATAATACTATCTACCCATCCTTTTTTCCCTAATATATACTGTGATAATTTAACAATTCTTTAAAACTACTATTTTACTTTGTGTTTATTTTTAAATATAAAATTTATTTGTCATAACAATCTATCATGAGATACATTGATTAAAAGCTTATCTTTTTTAACATAAGACAATTGTTCTGCACGCCACCTTTAATTTTTCATTACCTTTGTTGTAATGATATTATCTGATCCAAATAATCATAACAATTTACTTTTTCAGTTCTGATTACATAATTACTAAAAATCGTTAATAATCAGAAATTTTTAAAAAATTATTATAGTTTGCAGCGCAATTTTTGCTCGATATATATAATAATGATATTCTTTTTAGTTTATTCACTAAGTTTAATTCACCATTTTCACAACTCATAGATTGCGTTTTAAAGAACAAGAAAAAAATCCAATATATTTTACAAACATTATTAATTTATACGCATAATGCAAAAAACCTGTTCATGGATTATATTATTGTATAATCGAAAGTATTAATATTTAAAAGTAGTTTTGATTATGCAAGTGCTTAAACACGCACGCACATAAATATGTAGGTATATTTCATCTCAAAAATTCCCGCACAGTTATTATTAATTTTAAAGTATTATATAGTATTTATCTTTAATATTATTATTTTTAATTGCGTTTAAAACACAATTAAGATGCAACGTTTATATAAGTTAATTATAAAGATGAAATTTAAAAAAAAAAAAAAAAAGATTACAAAGCATATATTAACATTTAAATATAGCTTCACTGATGAGTAAATGCTTTAAATTAATCAACATTACAATTTAAAAACTTTATTTAGCTTGTATTTTACGTTGCTTTTTTCATTCATTTTGTTGAGATTTCAAAAAAAACATTTCAGTATGTAGAAATTTTTTTACTACTGTTTAAATATGCAATGAATATATAATTATATCAAAAAAAGTGATACTAAATGAGCGATTTTTCCTTGCATTGACTTTTCTAATTATTTTATAATAATTTTCTTGCAAACACAAGCCAATTAATGAATTCTAGTTGGCAGTGTAAACAATTCCATAATTTGATAATTAAACATTTTAAATACAGAAATGATAAATATAATACTGATAAAAATATAATTGATTTGCAAAAGAAACACTTTATTAAATTATATAAAGATTGGGGTTATAATTCTAAAAATATTAGAAGTATACTTTTTAGTTGTATAAAATATATATTAATACTAATTATTTGTATGCAAAGCAGTTATTATGATGATGGTAACAATAGTTCAAATAAGAAATGGATCAAACTTTTATATTAACCCACAATTTACAATATGTTAATAAAAACAAAAATTATATTGATGATCATAAAAATATTGGATCACAAATAGTAAAAGTCTAGAAAAATTAATATGACATTATAAAATAAGAAATGTTATAAAGGGAAAAAAATGAATCACATCTAAAATTAATTGCAATCATTGAAATATGATTTACTGCAGTCATAAAGGGAATCATTTAGATGTAAGAGCCAAAGAATCATAACAATTATTAATAAGCAAGATAATAATTGTTTTATATATTCATTACTTTCATATGACATAAAATAGATATTACAAAAAATATTAAACCTTTAAATTACATTAAAACTCCAGAGAGATGACACATGTATGAAACATTATATTAAGAATAATTTAAATAATTGTATGAATATTTATAAAACTTCAATAAATTTAATTAATAACTGCTCAATTAAAAATGAGTGGATAATTATATTAGATAGTACATATATAAAGTTGTTTAGAGTATATTTTATTTATTCTGCATGTTATCTACTCAACATTGTCCACGTTTATTGAATCCTTCTGTCATAATTTTTTTCTGCTTTATTCATATTTTACTTTGTTATTGTTTTTTTACTTTCATTATAGAACATTAGCATTCTATCTGATATAATTAGTTAGGCACAAAACTATGGGCCAAAAAGACTTTTTATATATAATTATCAGGATATACATATGAATATAATTATAGAGTTATTATATATAATATTTTTGTTATTTGTTGTAATTTGATAATTTTTATATTGGAAGAAAACAATGGGTATGTAAAACAAGAGGGATTACAGAAATAGTATAAAAAAGATTTCAGGGTAGAAAATATTTAACAAATAATTATAACATACACCAAATCTTTTAAAAACTAGTTTTTTATTTTTTTGCCACCAAAATGAAATATATATTAAAATAGATTTCCAACGTTTCGACTATTTCTTTATTTTTTTCTATAGTCTTTTTCAAGGAACTAAAAATATATAAAAAGGAGAAAAAAAAAAATTCATAAAATTTTTTAAAACAAACAAAAATAAAAATCCTGTCACATATACATACTATTTTGGAAAATATATTCTTTACTTACTATACAGAAAAAGAATAAGAATTAAAACCAATTCTTTTTTTATGTTGCACTTCAAGTATACAATAGTCAAATATGTTTAAAAATACATATATACAAGCAACAAAGATTACAAATTATAAAATTATTATATAAAAGCCTTTTTCGGCAAATTATGTTTTTTTTGCCCTTTTCAATATGTCTCCACGATTTAAAGCACATACAGCGACATCTATATAAACACATGAGAGAAGATAGATAAACAAATGGATATCTGACATGATCTATTATGTGATTTTTTCCCCCTCAATTCTACTACAAAATTACTCTGTTATATATATTGAATGGATATATATCCACATATATTAATTAATTAACTATCCATTCTTTATCCATTAACCACTTATTATTTAACTTAATGGATGTTTTGTATATATTCATACAGTTGTTTTTATTATACATGATGTAGTTTGTTTCATATATTTTACGTCTATTAACATTTTTAATGTAATCAAGAACACTTATATTATCAATACAATTTATTTTATGTCCATACTGCAAATAATGAACATATAACGCAGATCTATCATCTTTCCTAGCAATAGCATCATTATGTTCTTTAGCTCTTTCTCCCAATTGCTTTGACGTCTGGCCATAGTAAATCATATTACAAAAATTACATCTAATTTTATAAACCATTCCTCTCTTATATTTTATATCATCTTTCATTCTACAATTAGTTATCAATTTATCCAAATTTTTGCTATTAGCCCATCCCACGTTAATGTTTTTATCTATATAATTTTTACTTTTTTTATTTAATATATTATATACACTAGGCAAATATGAAATTTTTATCCACTTCTTTTGTTTATTAGTCCTACATCTATTATTACTCATGCTATTTACTCCATGTTGTGAAAATATATTGTCAATACTATGTGCTGTATATCCATATCCCATATATGTTTGTTTAAATTTATCCTTCTGTAACATAGCAATATTTCTATCTGTATTAAATCTATCATTCTTATATTTAAAATTCTTAATTACACTCATCTTTTGTATCCATGGTTGTTTTGAATCAATTGATATAATTTTCCTTAATTTATAATCTTTAATAAAATGCTTAATTATAATATCATTATTTTGATTTAAAATAATTTCAATATTTCATACGGGGAGAAAAATAAATTACATTGTGTTTTAAATAGACATTTATACGAACTTAATATTTCTAATAGGGATTATAACTACAGAAAAATAATAAACGAAATTAGATATATATGTAATGGCTCTGGGATTGTAATAAGTAAAGAAGATAAAGGTTGTCGTTTTGTTGTAATGTACACTAAGAACTATAATGATAGAATAGATAGTGTAATAAAAAATGAGGGGTATAGTAGATTATCTAAAGATCCTACAAATAATATAAAAAATAAATATGTAAAATTGTTAAAAAAGATGAAGCTTAATAACATTTTAAGTGATAATCAATACTATTCTTTATATCCTAATTCATATGAGAACCCATATATATTTTGTAAGGTAAAAACGCACAAGGAAGATAACCCTTTAAGATTATTGTTTAATTTTAGCAATTTCATTTTACATAAATTTTGTAAATATTTAAACAAATGGATAGCTGATATTATTGGTTATGGACAATATTGTATAAAAAATACAGAGGCTATTATTGATAAATTAAATATGATGAATATAAATAGAAATCACAGTATCTTTGTGATGCACATAGAATCGATGTACCCTAGTATCCCTAGAATTAAAAGCATTAGTATCGTCATAAAGGCTTTATCTCTATATATCAATGATAATAGCATAATTAGTATTATAAATGAAACATTGAACCTAATAAATAATAGTTTATATTTTAAATATAATAATGAATATTGGAGTATAAATAAGGATGGGTAATGGGATGCGCGATTAGTGGGCTTATGGCATCTATCTTCATTAATGACATGGAAATCAATATTATAAAAGGCAGTATAATTAAAAAAGAAGTACTACATTATTTTAGATACGTAGATGATAGTTTGATAATTGGTAATAAGAGGGCAATATATAAATTATATAAACAATTTAATAATAATGTTGATAATATTAGGTTTACTATGAAAGAAATTGATAATGAAATAAGGTATTTAGATATTGAAATTATTTTAAATCAAAATAATGATATTATAATTAAGCATTTTATTAAAGATTATAAATTAAGGAAAATTATATCAATTGATTCAAAACAACCATGGATACAAAAGATGAGTGTAATTAAGAATTTTAAATATAAGAATGATAGATTTAATACAGATAGAAATATTGCTATGTTACAGAAGGATAAATTTAAACAAACATATATGGGATATGGATATACAGCGCATAGTATTGACAATATATTTTCACAACATGGAGTAAATAGCACGAGTAATAATAGATGTAGGACTAATAAACAAAAGAAGTGGATAAAAATTTCATATTTGCCTAGTGTATATAATATATTAAATAAAAAAAGTAAAAATTATATAGATAAAAACATTAACGTGGGATGGGCTAATAGCAAAAATTTGGATAAATTGATAACTAATTGTAGAATGAAAGATGATATAAAATATAAGAGAGGAATGGTTTATAAAATTAGATGTAATTTTTGTAATATGATTTACTATGGCCAGACGTCAAAGCAATTGGGAGAAAGAACTAAAGAACACAATGATGCTATTGCTAGGAAAGATGATAGATCTGCGTTATATGTTCATTATTTGCAGTATGGACATAAAATAAATTGTATTGATAATATAAGTGTTCTTGATTACATTAAAAATGTTAATAGACGTAAAATATATGAAACAAACTACATCATGTATAATAAAAACAACTGTATGAATATATACAAAACATCCATTAAGTTAAATAATAAGTGGTTAATGGATAAAGAATGGATAGTTAATTAATTAATATATGTGGATATATATCCATTCAATATATATAACAGAGTAATTTTGTAGTAGAATTGAGGGGGAAAAAATCACATAATAGATCATGTCAGATATCCATTTGTTTATCTATCTTCTCTCATGTGTTTATATAGATGTCACTGTATGTGCTTTAAATCGTGGAGACATATTGAAAAGGGCAAAAAAACATAATTTGCCGAAAAAGGCTTTTATATAATAATTTTATAATTTGTAATCTTTGTTGCTTGTATATATGTATTTTTAAACATATTTGACTATTATTCTTTACTTACTATGATTTCTTTTCCCAACAGCTTCCAACTTTACATTTTGCCTAAATGAACATTTTATTGTTACAAAAAAAAAAAAAAGAAAAAACTATATTTTGTAACAATAAAATGTTCATTTAGGCAAAATGTAAAGTTGGAAGCTGTTGGGAAAAGAAATCATAGTAAGTAAAGAATATATTTTCCAAAATAGTATGTATATGTGACAGGATTTTTATTTTTGTTTGTTTTAAAAATTTTTATGAATTTTTTTTTTTTTCTCCTTTTTATATATTTTTAGTTCCTTGAAAAGGACTATAGAAAAAAATAAAGAAATAGTCTTAAACGTTGGAAATCTATTTTAATATATATTTCATTTTGGTGGCAAAAAAATAAAAAACAAGTTTTTAAAAGATTTGGTGTATGTTATAATTATTTTTTAAAAGTATTTTGACCATTTTTAATAAAGAATCTAAGGTGAAAGAGTTTATTTTTATTTATTTTGAAAATATTTAACCTAAGTTCCTAGCCGGATTTCCAAACAAATGATTTCTATTCACGTAAATATCTAACTACATCTACAGAGAAACCATTTTGTATTATACATTTAAGTGTTTTGTTAAGTTTTTTTTTCATAGAAATCTATTAATTAGCCAAAAAAAAAATCATGGAATCTGTTTACATAGCCATCTAGTGCACATTGGTCATTTTGAATTTATATATATTATTGTTATTTTGCATTATCATTTGATAAATTTTTATTTAGTAAGTTAAGCATACTAAGATATGTAGGCAATTAATTTATGACTATATATGAGATGAAAATTAAAAATTAAATTTCATTTTTTTACTACATATAGATATATGTAGATTGTAATGGCCAGATTTGTACATTCACATAACAAAATCCAGAGTCCAGGTAAAATACACCAAAACCGACTGAGATGGGATGGTGAGATCCCAAATCCAAGTACCCCACTATTTAACACCTTATGAATGACATTTCTAAGGTTACATATGGATCTCAATTTCTTCTGCAAGCTGGCTCTAAACAGGAAGAAAGATGAGTCTTAGAAAAGAACCAATAATTAAACTAAAAAATTAAAATAGACTATTTATCATGCAAACTGACATAAAATTAAGGTTAATCTAATGATAATTATAATGCATATCATACATATATAATAACAAATAATTGGAGTTAGATTATGAGCAAGAAAGATATAAAATGAACTTATATTTTAAATAGGTTTATTAAAACAAAAAATAAATCAAACAAAAATGGCAATAAATTTAGTGTAATAATATGTGGGTTAAGGCATACAGGTGATACATAGTAGATGAGATAATTATTACAGTGATCTCATCTTAACATTTATGTAGGTGTATGTGTAAATTTATGTGGGTAATAAGATTTATACCTATATTTAATTAATATGCCAAACCTATTTACATTTGTTTGCTCATGATACAAATAGATAATCTAGCCAAGATGATTACTATATACAACACTATGATGGCTGTTACATATATGTTATGGCTGAGCAAATAATTAGGCGCAAGCAAAATTCAGATTCAGTTAGCTACCAAGATCAGGTTTTGGTCTAAAGCTGAATGGTTAATTCATAAGGAGAAAAGAACTGGTTAACCCTATATATATATTGTGCCGGTCGGATTTGTATGTTCACGTAACAAGATCTAGCATCTAGGCAAAAGTACCTCGAATCCAATCGTGCGCAAGATACACAGGTCAGGAACACTCATGAATTCTGCCCTATTTGCCTATTTCCCAGATCTATAACATTATGAGCAACAATCCCGATGACATCGATTAATTTACTTCTCACCCGCCGGCATCGATCATCAGAGACACAAAAAGACTCTAGGCTAAACTTATATGATAGAATAACTTAATAACTAGCTATATTTTATGAGCAATGAAGGCTCGCGACCTAGCATATTAATTATGTATTGAGCGGAGATCATCTAGTCATATTTGAGCATAAGTAATAACTTAATATTTTAACTTAATTAAAAGAAAGCAATGGTTCGAGTTTGATGTAAATATATATTTAAGATTTATTAATAACAAAATTATGTCAGGTTATTTACCTGACATGAGCCTCATAAGTATTATATATATATGTATTTGATTTATATTTAACGATAACATTATAATTTGCGGCTATGCCAATAATATATGTGTGTGATTTAACAAATTAGCGCTATTAGAATACATGAATGGAATACTATTACACCCCCAGAGACGAAGAGCATTTACTTAATTTAAACAACAATAATTTTACAAGCAGATATTATATTTGGCTACATTCAATATTATTATTAATTTGGAGTTATAGATAATTAATGCGCGGGATGGGTAATGAATAATTATATAAACGATACTAAATCTATCGCATGAATACTTATATTAAACTAATGGAAATATGTCTGTTTAAAGAAATCATTTCATTACGGCTTATGAATACTTCTGGGCGACTAATAAGACACTGAAGGGCGGTGCGTGCAAGGCGGCTGATTGGGTCGGTCCAATTATGGATCCTGGAGTGTGCTTCATGAATTTTTAATAACGAAGTGGACCGATTTCCTCTGCAAATGTAGGCAGGGTCGGTTTGACGAACGAAAGAGTCCAGATTCGCTGGAGTGAAGTACAGGCGAATCATGGATGACGAAGAATGGTCGGCAATGTCATTATCGGGCTGGATTTTCCAGAGCGATCCCCGTATAAAGCATGCACATAAGACCAAGGATGTCCCCAGGGTGGTTTTACAGCCTTGTTTAAGGACATAGAGAACGACAATGGGGCTCGACTTCGCGGATGCCTCCATGTGAGAAAGAAGCACAAATATATATATACGAAATGGCCTTTATGCACGTAACGCTTAATGATATAATATACATATAATTCTAAAAAGTAAAGATTATCGAAACGTATTTATTGCCCATAAATTATGAAATATTCAGCGTAATGACATGGCTTCACTAAGCAAACATGGGTAATAATTATACGGTAATTATACTTAAATATAAAACTAAGATGTTAAGATCCCCCTCCCCCTTACATATTATTCATTACTTCTTACTCATTTAATAAATCTCAATTTTGGTTAATCAATGCCCTTGTGAAAATATATAAATTATTACAAAATAAGTGGGTGGTGGTAATAGCTAAGATGGGTTTTACATATATAATATAATTTAAGAATAAAAGATAGCGCATTATTTAGAAAGGAGAATGTGAAAAACAGACGTCAAATCTGTTTTTCTACAGTAAACATGAATTAGTTTATTTATCTAAAATCGCGAGCACCTGGGCAAGTCGAATAAGACTTGTTTTCATCAAATTATAAATTATTTACCCAGTAAATGATGGGTGGGGAAACGAAAATGAATTACATGCTGGCGATTTTAGAATACTATTGGCATTTATTTTAAAATATAAATACATAAATGTAAATGAAAATTATTTGCCGCTTGGAATTAAAAGAAAAGAAAAAACATTTTATAGGAGGCTTAATATAGATTAGTTATATAGAGTTATAGAATACATATTTGAAGACATTTAATATAGATGATTTAAAATATAAATATTACAGAGAAGGCAGGGTTTAGGAATTATAAGCGGTCAAAGTTCTTTTACCTTGATTATTTGGAAGAGCGTTTCACTAGGAATCAGTCCATCGGTATTATTTCATTAGATCTAGGATAGCATTATTATTTGAGAGATAGCATTTCATTTTCACTGGAAAATATCTAAAGTTCATTAGTACAGGATGCAGAGCTTCGTTCATGGGATCAGCATCTTAGAACGGAGGGACAAGGCGACATTTCCTACTCACAACACATTGAGTGAGAATTAAAACTGGCATGGAATATGTATAGCAACTTAGTTATTTAATGGTCTCCTCTCTGTGGATTCAAATCCAGCAGTATATATACTTTTATTTTGAAGCTGTAACTTAGCAACTACTGCTGAACTGAGGCGGTTTAAGCACTTAAGTTTCATTTGGAATAGTTTGACCGGATACTCTTATCTAGTAAGATGTTTGAAACAATGCAAGTTTGCTATCAGTTTCTCGAACGATTGTTTTAAAATATATCTTATGATTTTAAAACAAGCTAGCGTGGACAATTTCCACTAATGTGTTTATTTTATTATTACCAATTCGTAATCTTTTACTTTAATCTAAGGGGTCTTCCGGGTAATTGCTTTTCGAGAGATATTTTAACAAGATTGCATAATTTTTGGCTACAAAATTATATATGAAAAAATAAATATATAATACCTTATATATATATATAATATAACTATTAATACATTCGCAATCTCCTATACTGAAATATATAGATATTTATTATTTACGTCTGTATATACATGAGAATATTATTAAATAAAATATTTTTAAATTAAAATACATACTTGTTAATGTGATTTATGTTATAATACTAACCAAAAGAAATATATATATATATATATATTATTAGCTATGTTAAAACGAAGTATACACGTGCGTAAAGGTGGGTTTGAATACAGTTAGGTGGTAGGAGATTGGATGTGGGCTGTGAAGCAGGATCTGAGCATCAGATCATCTGCTTCATTATATATATATATATATATATATATAGACTATGGCACTAAATAAAACACTAGGAAATAAGTTTGCAGTGTGAATGAGTAATTATTCATGGGATTCCACAAAAGGATCAGGCGGCTTGCTACAAGTAGTATGAACATGTATAGTTCAGGAACTCAGATAGGCTTTACAAATGGTCTGGACCCTCATATTCCAGTTCTAAATGATATGCATATCCAAACTAAGGTGGATGGGAGCAGTCTCCACTGCAAACCCATCAGAAGGAGTAGAAAGTTGTAATGTACAAGTGAACTTAGTAAAGACACACTCATAATGCATAACTAAAATACAAATATGCATATATATAATTAATTGAGCTTAAAAACATATAGATTCTATCTTCTAAACTAACACAACACAGTTATTAAAATAGCATATTATTCAAGCTAAATAGAAGGGCTAAACTAATTATCAATAGGGAGAAATATATTTAATGGGCATTAATAAATATCAACAAACATACTTTAATATCATCTCTAGACACTCTGTCACTTCTAACTATGGATATTAACAGTCATAATTTATAATAACAGACTAGGCAAACAAATAAATATAATATAAATCAATGATAATAATGTTCATAGAGTGAGCAGTTATTTATTACCTAATATAATAGGATTTCTAAATAGTGCTCAGGTATATTAAGTAGCATTGCTTGAATATTAAAATGGAGATATTGATAATTATCTCTGTTTTAAAAAGTTATTAAATTTATGGTCTTCACTGTTTAGAAATACTTGCATGTTATAACATATATAAGATAAATTGAGATAAATAATTAAAACATGATATGGGTATAAGCACAGTAAATAAGTGGTTTTTGATAAATAATTAATTAGTTATTACAGTTTAGAAAAGTAAATTATATTTACAGAAATGAATTTAGGTAAGATTTATACAGATTTAATATGCATTATTTTAAAAAGAATTTTGAGAATAAAAGATGAACATTCAATTATAGTATATTAGCTCACTATAAATATTAAAGGTTATAGATTTAAGGACTGATTAAAAACTCTGTAGTTTTTAAGGAAAATATAACCAATCTTCTTTTGCAGCTGATACTTTGGGCACATCAGATGGTAGACATAGTGACATTCTCTGGATATATAGTACAAGTTTAGATGTCTTATTCTGGTAGCAGGATGTTGCTGGAAAATCACCCATCTCCACAATGATGGTTACATGCCATTGCAGCAATTAGGGTGGGGTTTGAGATCACCATCTTCCTGCAGGAAAATGGCTAATCTACAGCCTCCTACTCCACCATGTTAAAATTAAAACAGGCATGGATTCTGGTAGAAACACTTTAAAATTTACAAAGTAATCTTAAGAGTATTAAAATTAGAGTATTTATACAAATTTTCAAATCTTGTAATATTTTGTTAAGGAGATGGATTTACAACTGGTAAATCCATTATATCTTATATTTTAATTTACAAAATTGATTTAAACTTTTGTTTAAATTTAAGCTGTCTTGATTCCCCAAACCTTGAAAATTGTTCCACTCAGTGGATTTTGTTATTTATAAAATACATTTAGGAAAAATATTATTGTAAAAATAGAATTTAAAATTTTGTTCACATGCTATATTGACATCGGTGTGCAGTGGCATGTCTTTTGTTTACTACTATTTTAATTTAAAATGTAGAATTATTAAAAACTCTTTTAATAACCTTTTGTTATATATATATATATACCATGGTAATATGTGAATTTCACACATATACGGGTGATTTTTAATATAAAATAACAAATTGGCTCATTTAATGAAATAAAATCTATAATTTAAAAGATTTGGATTTAAACAAAATATACCTATGATAGTACAGTCATTTATTTACATATATACATATGATGATACATATTTAGCAGTGTTGATGATTAGATATATGTACTTATAGAGGTTTGAATCTGGAACAGATAGAACTATGGGAAAAAAGGTGAAACAGATATGAGAGCTGAAATATACTGTTTCAATATATTTATATATAATATTTAAATACAAATAAATTGTCTATACTGAACTTTGTGTAATTTGAACACACAAATGCATTCAACTGTTAGTAATATCACAGCAAACAGGTTAGTATATGCACCAACTGTTAGTAATATTATCTGTTTGCTGTGATATTACTAACAGTTAGTGCATATACTAACCTGTTTGCTGTGATCTTACTAACAATTGTTTGCTGTGATATTACTAACAGTGGGTGCATATATTAACCTGTTTGCTGTGATATTACTAACAGTTGAATGCATTTGGAATATTTAAATAAAATTAAACTTTTCTAAAGACATTCAACACACATATTAGATGATGGAAATAGTCCAATATAAAAATACAGATAGAACACCATCATCACAAACCTTCAGAAAAATACTTTATCTTGTGTTTGGAAAGTGAGAGTATTCATTTATAGTTAAAAATCCACAAAGAATATGTGTATTAGCTTAATGGCTGATTATTAATATTACAATTTATAAAACATAACACTATATAAAATAAATATCTTATGTAGCATATTACTGTGATTTATGTATAAGTTTAGATTCAATTATAATTTAATTTTACATTACAAGAATACCCTTGTATCCACTGCCATTAGCTGCCATTAGATTTCAAGCTATCTCATGAATAAATGAAAAAATAAATAATAGTGAACCCTATACAATATATATGTGATACATATATATTAATACCAAAATTCAATCTAATTTTAAAATTTGTTCATTTATTTATATTAACAAAAATGCAACTATGAAATAAATAGAAACCTACATGACTGATTGAATTCCCAAGAAAAGTAACAAATAGAATTTTTAGAATGCTTTTAATGTTTTCCTTCTTTTTTGTTAACATTACATATACATACACTGGCCATTTGTAAATGAATATGGTCATTTCAATGTCAAGGAGAAAAACAAAAGAAAAACTTCTCTAGAAATAATTTTTGCAATGATTTTGCAAACCAATCAATAAATCACAAATATGTCTGCATATTTCACATGCTGGTCCATTTTTTTTTTTATTTGACATTTTATGATGAGGATTTTAATTTATTCAACAAAAAAACTTTTCTTTCTAAAATATTTCAGCACCAGCTCAAATTGAATCCTTGTAATATATGACTGAGTTTACCTCAGTCATGAAAACCATGCTCAAATTTATCATAAGATATCCTTTTAGAAAGTCTTGCATTATTCATTTTACCTTTGCATTTCAATAAAGGTATATTTTATTAATTGTGGACTCTACAATATCACATATTCATTAGTCTTATGATCTTGCATTACACTTCTTAAAATTTTTTGAAACATCCTTAAATGAAACTTTTCTAATGCCTTTATATTGCTTCAATAGGTGTCCAAATAATGCTTCCATATAATAAATGAAGTAAAATGGCAGCTCCACACATCTTATTTGCAGTAGTTATATTCCTGTAATGAAATAGTCTACTGTTAAAAGCAGAAGTAGCTCATCAAGAAACTGGATTACACTTCAGCATCTAATCCCATCATTCTACATATAAACTACCACAATATTTAAATTGTTTTATATTCTGAGATTAATGGCAATCCTAGCTAAAACTTGCTGGGGATTTTTTATAATCAATGACTTATAAAGATCCTGAGATTTTTGAACATTGATTAATAAAGCAATACTTTTATATGTTGCATTCAAGACATTAAGCACATTCTGAAGTTTGTATTTTGAATTGGCAAACTGAACACAATTAATAGCAATATATAAATTACTTCTTTGTTTCTAGACTTTTCTTGCATTTTCTTGGTAATAAAAACCATGATATGTGCTTTTTGTATTTCTAAAACAATATTGAGTCTCTGGTGCTATTCATCTATGATTGAAAGCAACCTATTCAACAAAATTCTTGAAAATATTATACTTTTGCTGTAGTGGATAATAGTGATATTCCATGATAATTATTACAGATTTTGTCTATTCCCTTTCAAAAATTGAAACAATAGAATCATTCTTGATATCAGATGGCACAACTTCAGAAAAGTCTGTAACATTTTTGAAGCTAACCTATTATGATCATATTTTAAAACTTCTCTAAGTATTTCATCAGGGCTGCAACTTTTCCATTTTGAAGATTACCAAGAGCTATTTTGATTTCATCAATCTGATTATCTTTGGCTAAATGTGAGTGAGTAGTAACAATGAATGTAGAAGCAAAAATCAGCATCTCAATTCTTGTTTGATTATTTAAAATATGATCAAAATCCACCTTCAATATCATTATCATCATAGTAGATAGTACCATTGCTGAGCTTAATAAGATTATGATATTGTTTTTAAGTTCCATATGTTGCTTTCATTTGCATAAAAAATCTGGAATAATAATGATTATCAAATGTCTTAATCCACTAAGCTTTTTTGTCAACCATTGAACTCTGCCTAAGTTGTACCTTTAATCTTATATTCTGTCTAGCAGAAAATGCCATTTGCTTCCTTTTAATCAAATCCCTAACATTGTCAGGAAAAAAACCCAGGATTCTTCTTTTAATTGAATTGAAAAATAAATTTACTTGTAATGGCAACATATTCTTTTAGAGAATTCTATGCTTTGATAATATGACATTCATGATGATTCAAATGAGCAATTTTTGGGTTTAATAGCTATTAACTTTAATAAACATAGAAGATTCTTTTAAAGAATGAACATCAATTTTTTTGTGAATATTACTGAAATAAAATTTATTTTTTAATGTTACTATCATTTTAATTTTAGAGTGTATTAATCTATGATCCATCCAATACTCTGCATGTGTAAATACTCAGATAATGTGAGTTTGTTTTTCTATAATATGATTCATTGTTTTAAGCATGTATGTATACATTTTTATAGCATTTTTTCTGCTTAAACAATGTCTTTGTGATAATTAACCTATGTGTTGTGCAAATATTCAATAACAACAGCCTATTTGAATTAACAACAACATTATTATTATTTCCAATTTTTGGAAAAAGTTCACTATTTATATTAACACAGGCATTTCAATCTCCGAGAAGAAAAATCTAATCTTTTAAGGTATAGTTGAGATAATGCTATCCTTTAAGAAATAAATGCCTTCCTTTTTTCACTTCTCTTAATCTAATGTTGGAGCAAAGCACTAATAAAAAAAGCACTGATATCCTTTCATAAGCAAAGATTTAATACCTTGCATTCTCCATTTACTGAGTGATCTGCCTTTTCAAAAACAATTGTAGCTATCCATCTTTTCTTTATTCTTTCTTCCTCTGGAAAAGAAAATTTACTAAGGGCATCTGTTATCTACTTTAAGTCATACAGTTTCTAAACCACCATTGCTGTCCTCTGTTCTGCTTTTGAAGAGTTTGCATCAATTAATGTTTGCACATTTCATGTACTTATATTTATAAAAAAAAAAAATAGATGTACAAAACTTTTAATATTTCCCAGGTGCCTCTTACTTTACCATTACTACTGATGATATTATTATTATTATTATTATTATTATTATTATTATTATTATTATTATTATTATTATCATCATCATCATCATCATCATCATCATCATTATTATTATTATTATTATTATTATTATTATTTATATTTCTACCGCTTTAATGAAAAATCCGTCAGAGGCGTTAACTTATTTATCAAATAATGGCAAACGATTGTTTTTTGCTTATAGATGTTTTTACTTAAATCATTTTATAGGCTAATTTAAATGAATTTTGTAGCCGAAAGTATTTTTTTATTTCAAAAAGATGTTTTCTTATTCGAACAATCTACTTTTAAACCAGGTATATAATGATGTATATCAGATAATTAAATTTAAATGATTACATATGAATTGAAATTAAATGCAAGTTATTACATATTAATTGACGCCATTTAATTATACACTTAGACATATATATATATGTGAGTGTGTATGAGAGAGATACAATTTTGTAATTTAATGTATCTATTTTAAAAATACAGATAGTTTCAAAATCTGTTATAGATGACTAATAGATATATATGCCTTTTGCTAAGAGAAGCACTCCCAACAGATATCTGATGCTTTATGTATAAAAAATAAATTATTTTTTTTTAAAAGAAGTTCATACAGAAAATATCCATTTACAGATATTCGAAAGTTACAATAAAAAGTTTTAACACAAAAGTTTACATTTTTCTGCTTTAATATATTTCAAAGAAATATATAAGATTTTAAGCACATTATTTTCATAGTGCTTCTTATTTTATGAAAATAGAATGATTTTATAAGGAATTTAAATAAATTTAAATCTAAAATTTTGAAATTGAATAAAACTAGAAAATAAGTTAATGATGATGAATTTATAGTAGGTAAAATAGATAGTAAAAACTAGGAGTTAACCTCCCCCCCCCCCCAATTAAGAAATTTCAACACTGCTTCAAAGCTTCATAATAATCAAACTTCAAGTATAAACAATGTTAATAAAATTTAAGTGATTTGACCGTGAAGAACTGAAAATTGTAGTGCTAATATGACTCTGTTCAGGAAAACGAAAAAGAAAAATTAAAGGTTTAAGAATTTTAAATCAGAAAATTCAGAAGTGAGAATAAAAAAAAATATAGCATTATCAAATGAAACTTAAACTTAAAACAAATGCAAATTATAAAATGCTGCAGCAAATAAAACAATATTTTCTCATAAAGCTACTGAATTGGACTAAAGATAATTGGTATAAACACACAATAGATTAAACGTTTGCCATTATGTAATGTAAAAATTTTAATAACAGAGCAACAGCATCCTATGCATTGTCAAAATTATAACAATTAAATAACTTTCAAAAACATATGATGAATCAGAAAAACAACATTCAAATGCACAAACAATGGATTTTTTAACGTTATTTAATGTTGAATTATTAACATTTTTATAACCATGACTAGGAAGCTAATCCACTGAAAATCTACTACGTTTACTAAAATGAAGATTAAATTATATATTGTTTATAGTATCTTTTATTATATATATAAGTAGCTTTACCATAGACAAGATTAAGTATAAATATAAATTTAAAAATATCTTGAATTCACATAAAATGTTACAAATGGATATTTCTTTTGCAATCTGGCTTAAATAGGAATCCTGATCTCAATTACATTATGAAAGTATTCTTTTAGGATTATCTTCATCATCATCATCAACAATAATCAATCCACTGCAGAATGAAGATCTCTCCAAGTTCAATCCATTTTCTCTGATCTTCTCTTCTCCACATGACCCCTGCATAAATTCTTATTTCATCCATCCATCTCACATGTGGTCTCTTTCTGGGTCTTTTACAATCTCTTGGAATCCAGTTTAAGACTTCAATTTTCCAGCTATTATCATCTCTTCTAGCAATATATCCAGCCCAACTCCACTTCAGACTTAATTTTTTCAATGAGGTCAGAAACACCTGTTTGTTCTCTTACCCATATATTGCATTTTCAATCTCTTCATGTTACTCCTAACATGCATCTCTCCATGCTTCTTCGAGTGTTCTGAAGTCTCTGTATTGCTCTTCAATTAGGTGTTGAAGTCTCAGATCCATAAGTAAGAACTGGTAAAACACATTTATTAAAAACTCCTTTTCAAATGCATAGGCATATTTCTTTTTAGTATCAAGTTATTTCCATCAAAAGCACTACGACCAAGTTTAATTTTATGATTAATTTCATCCATTATGTTTCCATCTGTATTAATAATCTGACCAAGATATTTATAGCTGTTAACTTCTTTCAACTCATCATAAACAATCTTTATTTTTATATTTTGAGAAAATCCATTGAACATTACTTTAGTCTTTTGTACATTTATCTTTAATCCTACTTTCATACTTTCATCTGATATCTTCTGCAACATTTTCTGCAGCTATAAAGCATTATTTGAAAAAACAACTACATCATCTGCAAAATCTAAATGACTTAAACAATCTCCATTTACTTTCACTTCTTTAGCTTACCATTTTAATCCACAAAATACTTCCTGCAGCACTGCTGTAAAAAGTTTTGGATATATGGAATCACCCTGTCTTACAACCTTCTCAATGTTGACTTTCCTAGTATCATTATGTGATCTAATTGTTGCTGTTGCATTTTTATAAATATTATTCAAAATATGACAATATTCTGTATCTATACCTTGATGCAATGCTTTAATCACTGAAGATGAAATCAAATACCTAATCTATAAATCCAAAGTGTAATGGTAACTCATATTTATTTTTCCTTTCTATAACTTCTCTCAGTACCTGGGTATGATCTAGTTGTAATTATCTTCCTTTCTATAACTTCTCTCAGTATCTGTTTAGATGAGTTGTAATTATCTTGATAAAAATTTTGTATAAAACTGATAAAAGGTTGATGGGTCTGTAATTTCTAATATCTTCTTTATCACCTTTTTAAAATAATAATGTTAATACTGCATTCTTCCAATCATCTGGTACATCTTTATCATTTAGATATTTGGTATATAATTTTGCTAAAAAAAATTCTATTTCTTCACCTGCTCTTTTAATATATCAATTATAATTTCATCATTATCTAGAACTTTTTTTTCTTCATAAATTTGTCTTACTTCTTCAGTTAAAATTCTGGGCAATTTGGAAAATATAATAGATATAGGAAGGACTTGTTCTTTATTACTATATAATTCTTGATAGAAATCTTCTTCCCATTTCATGATGTCATCTCTCATTTTAGTAATAATTACATTTTTTCTCTTATTGCAGATATAAATTTCATATCAATACCAAAATGCTGTTTTACACTCTTAAGACTTTTATTCTCTTCTACAGCTTTCCTTGCTAGTTCACAGTTATACTTTCTTATATCCTTTTCAACTCTTTTTTCACACACTTTTACAAAATTCAAGATATTCAATCCTTTTTAATGCATTATTCTTGTATATTTTCATATTTTTTCTTTTCTTCATAAATTCTCTAGTCTCAATAGAAATTTTACTTGTCAATTGCTGCTTCTTTCTACCAGCTATGGTTGTTGCAGTTTTTAAAAGTGTATCAGTTATTTTTTTATTAATTTCATTCAAATCTGAATCATGGTCAAAATCTACTAATACTTGAAACCAATTTGTAAGCTTTAATTTAAATTCATTAGAATGTTTCTGAAGATTAGGAATATCAACTATAAATATTGTTTTTCTTAATAATTTTTGTTTCTCTAGTTTTGCATTAACATGTATCTTACATCTTACTAATTGATGATCACTTCCTATGTTAAATTTATTAAGAACATTACAATCTTGAAATATGTATTTTGGGTTAGTCAAAATATAATTCAATTCTGCTGTACCTTCATTTGGATGCTTGCATGTCCATTTCCTTTTAACATTATTTTAAAAAAAAAATTCATAATATAAAGTTTTTATTTTTCTGCAAACTCCACAAGTCTATGTCCTCTCTTATTTCTATTACCATAAAAACTTACAGCACTTTCACCTTTCATTTGTTTACCAATTCTAGCATTAAAGTCTTCCATAACAATTTTAAAATGTTGTTACAGACTACTTAATAAAAACATTTGCTTTAACTTGGAAAATATAGGTAATACTTTATTTTAGAAAGATTTTTATCTCCATAAATTTAGTACAGCAAATCTTTCAAATGGTAAATAAAATGAAATATAAGAAAGTTTAATTCATGTGTAGAGTAAAAAATTCTGTAATGTTCCAATGGTTTTTAATAAAATAATTGTAAATTGTGCTAATATAATTGGTGTTACAAAATTACATCTAATATATCTTTCTAAATATTGTCAAATAATTGGAGATGTGTTTTAAAATAAAAACAACACAAAATATGCCATTCAGCTACTGCACAGATTTATACCAAACCAGATGTTTATGATTATTATTCTGCAAAATAGAGCTATGTTTTAGTATTTCTCATATAATTTTTATTGTAATATGGACACATGCAATATGTTACAAAAGTTTAATGGATCATTATATTATTAAAATTTCATACAATCCTATAAGATAAAACATTGTTTCAGTAACTGTGGCTCAGACATCAGCTTTTTATAAAGAAATGTTTTTAAGGTTGAAACTTCAACATTTAACAAACTACTTTTGAAGTATCCTCAGTAAATCTCTACATTAGTACAATGATGAAAATATTCAATAATTGTAAGATTTCCCTTTTAAATTGAATGAGTGGAGGACAAATTGCAAATGAAACTTTATAAGATTTTCAAGAACTTAAATCCGAAGCTTCAAATTCTAGTAGTAACATGTAATAGAACAAAATAAACATAAGGTTTTATTTCTTGCAGATTTGCAAGAAATTTGATCACTGAAAGTAATGAAGCAGAACCACAATTGATAAACTTTGGACTCTACTGTTCCTTATTATATCAATGCATTTAAACTATGCAGGGAATTATCAACTTGTAATAATAATGATATAGATGAAATAATAAAGCTGGAAACTTGTAACAATATGTTGGCTATAAAAGACTGAGGAATAAACCTTTCTTTTTTATTTATCCAAAAAGAGTGTAAGATGAGTTTAAAGATTTAAGATATTTTATTGGTTGTATAATGATCTCATTGATTTAGTACTCCTCCTGGAATGATGGTCTATTCCAATCATACTTTATGTTTTACATCAGTTCATCAACACTTGTTTGACTAACATGGGTTAAACTGAAACTTTTAACCTTTGGTTAATAATACAAGGAGTTGCTCAGAAAGCCAGATGATGTCTGGCACCAAATTAATAACTGAACATAATTTGCTCGAATGATTAAAGTAAAAGTTGTTTTCCTTCTTTTCTGTTATTGTCAAATAGAAAATCAACCCAGATTCTTTTGATTTCATTACTCTATCACTGAGATAAAGTTAAGAGACCAAATAATAAGTAAGGTAAGATGCTTAGAAGGTCTTGTGACATTTGAGACACCAAGTGACAGGTTAACAAAAATGAAATTTTATTTACTTTATTAAATAAGAATTGATTCAGAAATCCTTGACTGATAAGTATGTCAATTTATCAATATGCTAATCCATGCAGGGTAACATTTGTTTGATACTAACAACTGTAATACTATTATGAAAATAATGTCATATATATATATATATATATATATATATTATATGCACTCAATTTATAATGTCATATATATATATATATATATATATATATTATATGCACTCAATTTATGCTGAAGGCAAAATCAACAAATTATTTAATTATTAAAATGGCATTAATGCCATTTATTTTTATACAGAGAGAAAAATGAACTAAAACTCAGCAATAATTTCATGTATGTTAAACAGAAAGAGTTTGATATTAACTGAAAGGAAACCCTTTGATTCCTCTTGGAGGCCTTAAAGGAACCAAGCAGGGAAAATTCCTAATGTCCACTCCATACATTCTTATTGTTGCAGCTGTTATTATTATGTGATTATTCATATGTATATGAACATGGATGGACTGTTCACCAACATGCATTAGCTAGTGTGGTGAGTTTATTGGCTTTTTATCTCTGAGTTTAAGATCAAGAAATACCATGGTCTTTCTTCTCAGTTGCCTGATAAGTCAAAAGGAATGTATGTATAAATGATAAATATTTCTCCAATAAATATATAAAATCATGATAGACAAAAATAAATCATGGCCCTTATTCATAGGAGGCTGTAAAATCAACAACCAAGTCAGTGGTTGGTGGCCTAAGGCAGAGAGTGCTAAAAAAACCCTGATTGTGGACCCAGGCTGCCATTTGATGATGACTTTTTATTTAGGTACTTACAAGTGCAGATCACTTTCAAGTAAAGAAAGATTGCAAGAATTAGAACTGTCTTATATTAAATGGGACATTATTAGACTTTGTGAAATTAAAAAAATGGTGAAGTGACAATTGATTTAAAAAGTGGACATGTACTCTACTATAAAGGCACAAATATTGGAAAAACAAGTGGAGTAGGATTCATTATAAATAAAAAGTGGAAGAACAACATTGTAGAGATTGATGGCATATCAGACAGAGTGGCAAGATTAGTTATACAACTTTATAGCAGATGCCAAATGCAGATAATTCAGGTTTATACCTCATCAAGTTCTCATAGAGATGAAGTAGTAGAAGGTTTTTATATGGGTGTACAAAAGACTTTTGATCAGAGTAAACAACATATTAACATTATTATGGGAGACTAATGCTAGAATTAGTAAAAAAATTAAAAATGAAAGTGCTCTAGGTAATTTTGGTTATGGTAATAGAAATGAGAAAGAACATAGATTTGTGGAATTTGCAGAAAAATAAAAACTTTATTTTATGAATTTTTTTTTGAAAAAAATGTTAAAAGAAAATGAACACAGAAGTATCCAAATGAAGGTACAGTAGAATTGGAATATATTTTGATTAAGAGAAAATGCATATTTCAAAATTGTAATGTTCTTCATAAATTTAACACAGGAAGTGATCACTGATTTTTAAGATGTTAATGCAAAACTAGAGATAGAAAAATTATTAAGAAAAACAATATTTATAGTTGATATTCCTAATCTTCAGAAACATTCTAATGAATTTAAATTAGAACTTACAAATCGGTTTCAAGTATTAATAGATTTTGAATATGATTCAGATTTGAATGAAATTAATAATAAATTAACTGATACACTTTTCAAAACTGCAATAAAGATAGCTGGTAGAAAAAAGCAGCAATTGATTAATACATTTTCTACTGAGACTAGAGAATTTATTAAGAAAAGAAGGAATATGAAGATATACAAAAAATGATGCATTAAAAAGAATTGAATACCTCAAATTTTGTAAAATAGTGCGGAAAAGAGATAAAAATAAAATAAAAAAGTGTAACTGTGAACTAGCAAGGCAAGTAGAAGAGAATAAAAGTCTTAACAGTGTAAAACAACATTTTGGTATTGGTACGAAATTTATATCTGCAATAAAAAAAGATGGAATTATTACTAAAAAGAGAGATGACATCATGAAATGGGTAGAGGATTTCTATCAAGAATGATGTAATAATAAAGAATAAGTATCTCCTACTCCTATATCTATTATATTTTCCAAATTTCCCAGAATTTTAAATGAAAAAGTAAGACATGCAATTAAATTTATGAAGAAAGGAAACACTCCAGGTAATGATGAAATTATGATTGATATATTAAAAGAAGCAGGTGAATTAATAGAATTTTTTTTAGCAAAGTTATATACCAAATGTCTAAATGATAAAGTTGTACCAGATGATTGAAAGAATGCAGTATTAATATTAATATTTAAAAAAGGTAATAAAGAAGATATTAGAAATTACAGATCTATCTGCCTTTTATCAGTTTATACAAATTTTTTACCAAGATAATTACAACTCATCTACAGAGAACATTGGATTTTTACCAACAAAGAGAACAAGCTGGATTTAAAAGTAGTTTCAGTACAGTAGATAATATCCAGGTATTGAGAGAAGTTATAGAAAGGACAAATGAATATGAGTTGCCATAATGCTTTGGATTTATAGATTATGAAAAGGCATTTGATTCTATAAACATTTCTTTGATCATTAAAGCATTGGTTCATCAAGGTATAGATCCAGGATATTGTCATATTTGAAAGAATATTTATAAAAATGAAACAGCAACAATTAGATTACATAATGATACTAGGAAAGTCAACATTGAGAAGGGTGTAAAACAGGGTGACTCAATTTCTCCAAAACTTTTTATAGCAGTGCTGCAAGAAGTATTTTGTGTATTAAAATGGGAAGCTAAAGGAGTGAAAGTAAATGGAGCTTATTTAAGTCATTTAGATTTTGCAAATGATGTATTTGTTTTTGCAAATAATGCTTTAGATCTTCAGGAAATGTTGCAGGAGTTATCAGATGAAAGTAGAAAAGTAGGACTAGTCAAGCATTGGTGGTGGAGAGGTCAGCTTAATAGCAGTTGTCCTGGGTTAGTGGGTTCACTTCCTGCTGATGCTATGACACATAAGGAAAAAAGTAGGACTAATGATAAATGTAAAAAAGACTAAAGTAATTTTTAATGGATTTTCTCAAAATATGAAAATAAAGATTGGTTATGATGAGTTAGAAATAACAGCTACAAATTCCTTGGTCAGATTATTAATACAGATGGAAACATTATATATGAAATTAATCATAGAATTAAACTTGGTTGGAGTGCTTTTGGTAGAAATAACTTGATACTAAAAGGAAATATGTCTATGTGTTTGAAAAAGAAGGTTTTTAATAAATGTGTTTTGCCAGTTCTTACTTATGGATCTGAGACTTAGACACTTAATAGAAGAGCAATACAGAGATTTCAGATCCCTCAAAGAAGTATGGAGAGATGCATGTTGGGAGTAACAAGTAGAGATCGATAATGCAATATATGGGTAAGAGAACAAACAGGTGTTACTGGTCTCACTGAAAAAATTAAAAGACTGAAATGGAGTCGGACTAGAAATATTACTTAGAAGAAAGAATAATAGATGAAAAATTGAAATTTTAAACTAGTTTCCAAGAGATCGTAAAAGACTCATAAAGAGACCCTATGTGAGATGGATGGATGAAATAAAAAAGTATGCAGGGGTGATGTGGAGAAGAGAAGCTAAAGATCGGAGAAGATAGATTGAACTTGGAGAGACCTTCATCCTGCAGTGGATTGATAATTGCTGCTAGTGATGATGTTAAACAGAGAATTTTTACAATTAAAGACCCCAACAATAAACTTTCACAAGGCACAACAATCATTATTTCTAATGTTTAGAAAATTCAAAGTTTAAGTACGTGAAAATCAACTATAATAAAATTTCATTTATATTTTCTATCACTCATTATCTTGTCGCAATTATTTTATTAGTAAAGGATAAAGATATAATCTAAATTATATGTTATATAACATTTTTCAATAATCTGGTGAAGTTATTATATTTGGAAACCTTAATTGCATTTATAAATCTTTTTTCCTTACTATGTATTAAATTATAAAAAAATATTTGTCCACTTTCAAACTTGCTATTTTTCTCTTTTGACTATGCTTTTTATTATTGTATTGTGAAATCTGCATTGATACATTTTTATTGTAAAATATCTTTGTTCAAATAATAAATTGTATATTATTATTAACATCTCTGTTCTGTCTTTTGTTCATTTTATAGTAAGACATGGAATAAATTTGATTGCATTTAAAAATATATATACTTTTGCCATTACTACTTACTATATTTTAAGATATCTAGTATATTATTTAAACCTAATAATTATATATTTCGTGCTATTCTACTTTTATATATTTTTAAGGCATAAACAAAACAAATAGTAAATGGCAGTTAGAGATTAGTTAAAAGATTTTAATGCAAAATCAGATTAAGTAAAGAAAGAATGGTTGATTTTATATAATTATATAATTATCTATTTAGAACTAACCTTTCCTGATAATTATTAAGAATGCCAATTTATTAAATCAAACAGAAGATTACATAAGTTTCCCATCAACACACCTTTTTATTTAGGGCAATTTATTGCTTCAAATAGTAAAGAAGAATTTTTTGACATGTATAACTATATTTGAAGTCAGCAGAATTGATTGTAAAGTCATTTTAAAACTAATTCATCCAATAATGAATAATATTTCTGCAGTTAATTTTTATTACATTCTCATGCAAGGTAGAGACTGATTTGTATTACTTTTAACACCTTATGAAGGGATGTAATTATATATATATATATATATATATGTGTGTGTGTGTGTGTGTGTGTGATCTAAGACATGTGAAAAAAATCTATGATCCCTCAGATGCAAATTTTGTGCTGGATCAACACTCATCAGTTGGACCATGATCTCTTGCATACATCTTTATTATTGTTCAGTATTTTAATAGATAAGTGTCAAATGTTCTACTCTCACAACTTTGACACAAATCATTAAATAGAAATATATTAATGTTAAAAGCAGTTAGAAATCAGTCCCTATCTAAGTGTGAGAGTGTAATGAAAATTGCACTACAGAAATATTATTCATTATTGCATAGTCTTCAATCCAATGAATGACTAATACAACTTATTAATATTAAAACTAATTTGTTTGTCTTTTTTTTTCAAGAGTTGGCATAAAACTATTCATTTACAACATCTGTTTAGGTATTATAAAAAATATAGATCATTAACTATTAGAACAGAAGATAGATAACATACCCCATCAAGGAACACAAAAAAGGTATTACTCATTAGAATTCCCACATGTTAAAATATTTTTTTTATCACTTAAAAATTGTCATTTATTAACATGTATAAAAATTAGTTCCATGTATTGAACAATATCTCCAATATCTATTTCTTTTTCCAATAGCATTAATAAATAAAAATGTTTATAAGTGGGGAATTGAAAAACGCGCGGAGAATTGGCAGGTGATATTTTTCTAATTTTTTTATAATAACAAATCTCCAAACACCCAAATCAAACAATAAAAGACAAAAACAGCTCTTGACTTTATTACTATCTGGTTAAAGCTCCAGCAATCAATTATTAGTAGATACATGTAAAATGTCTATACTTTATATATTTTATCAATGAGGCCTAGAATTTAAAGTTGAAGTCAATGCATATATGCATTTAGCAACATCTTTAATTCCATTTTATTTACCAAATTAAAAACTTGAAATTCAAATTAGTCTAAAGTTTTAACCCCAAATTAACTTGAATAGTTATATAATTTTAAAATTATTTTAAGAACTCTTATTCTCCTGATTAGAAGTGTTCACATAACAAATCACCAAGCACACGTTTTAAACTATACAACATTAGAATCAGTGCCCGGCTTTACTGCTGTCTTACATAAACTAATTGTAGATAACAGTAAAAGTAGAGTTGCTTTTTTCCAATTTTGCTGTAGGAAAATATTTAAAACAAAAAATCCAGAATCCTCTCTGTTACAACCACTCAATGCTACACAATGATAACTGCAATATTTTCTTAATCCAGATCACAATGATGATGACTATTATTACTAATGATGTTATTTTAAATATGATAAATTATTTGTTTTACCTGACTCTCAGACAAGGTAGAGGCAAATTTCTATCCATTTGTAATATCTTGTGAAGGGGTATACAATCATTGCACCATAATAAGCATAGTAAGTTTTGATTTTCAGCAGTGCATCATTGATCTTTAGATCAATCCTATCCCAACTAATCATCATCCCAGAAGTCAGACTAATGTCCATTCATGCAAGTAAACCATATATCACATATTACAATTTAATGCCATGTACACATTAGTTTTAGATATTTAAACTCAACTTCATCTATATATATAAATTGTTTTTTTAAAACTTTTATTCCACTACACATTACTAAAACATATGATTCAAGACATGTTGAATGAATACATCTGTTTCATGTGAAGTTGGTCTGACTTCTGGATGATCCGATGGTTATGATAGGATTAAGCTAAAGATGAATGATGCACTGATGAAAATCAAAACTTTAAACATGATAGAAAAATACATGGTAGTTTTATACTATAGTTACTGATTTCAATTCTGACCATTTATTATTAAAAATAGTAAAACCACTAAACATCACATGATCACTATCTCATACTAGTACATAATTGTTATTAAACAATTCAAAACAAAGCAAAACTCTCCATATAGTAGTGCCATCTTGTGCTAACAAGAGCAATCAATGGATGCCAGAAGACTTGTGCATAAACACCAAAATGTATAGGTGCTGAATTGAGTTCAGACCCATATGGCTATATAAGCTATTGAGCTTGGATTGAAAATATTAATTGTGTTTTCAATTTTATTCTCATTGTTTTGTAGTTAAATAGAGTTAAAAGTTGGGTGCTGGAGGGTTGCATTAGATCCTAAGATCTAGGTGCAGTGATCTCAGATCCAAGGTTCCTCATTGATGAAGGCCACAAGCCAGAAACTAGTCTGGTGGATGAGTAGGCACTAAATAGGGATTTTATGCACAAGCCTTCTGGCATCCATTGATTGCTCTTGTTAGCACAAGATGGCACTACTATATGGAGAGTTTTGCTTTGTTTTGAATTGTTTATTAAAAATAGTGTGAAGCTACATAATTTTTATTTTGACTCTTATGTCGTTCTACTGATAGTAAGTATGATGACTTAATGGATAATGGAATGACTTTCAGGTGTTCAAGTTAATAGCGAGTAACCAATATGCAGCCTTTGAGCAGAAGTTTCTTCTGATGATTTTTAGGATATTAGTTTATTAAAGAATAAATACTATTTTTAATCCAGATTTTTGTATATTTTCTCTCTTTTTACTGCCTTTAATATCGATTAGATTCTATATAAAACTTGTTATTATAAGTCATTCATGCTATCTGTAATGTATCTGCATTAACTTTGACAATATAACAGTAAGGCTTATGCAGCCACATGTTTAGTCTTTAATTATATGCACAGTGATTAAAAGTCATTTTCCCTTGTCATTCATTATTCTTTTGTAAACAAATACATATAAATATGTAAAATATGTAAAGCTCTTATTGTTGAGAGAGCAGCATTATAGATATATTTTGCTACATAGTTATTAATTGTTATTTGAAATTGGATTTGGAACAGGAGTTTTATTTAATAAATGATTGTGCATTTTGCAGCTAATCATTTATAAATATGAAAGAACTTAAAGTAAGTTGTTTGATATGACAAATATTATAAAATCTGGATAAGTTACCATGATTGTGAAATTGCTAATTTAAACAGTAGAAATGTTTTGCAATATATTTTGGTGGTAATTGTTGCAAGATGTAGTTAGAATTTTTGAACTCCTATGCAAAATTTTAAAAAAATTGCAGCTCTTGAGATCCAAAGTAGCCATATGAATTACTTTGGTTTATTGCACAATAGCTATGTCATTGATAGTATTCATAAAATTAAGTATTTAACTTTTTTTCTAAATGTAGATAGTGGAATATGAAAACTGTAGAGGTTGTAATGTGAAATTAATCAATATTATATAAGCATTTATAGCCACAGATTAATGAAACAATAGTGGATTAATAAACTTTAAATAATAATTGCATTAAAGTACACATTATATTCCAAGAATCTGTAAAAAAATTTGATGTTTCTTTTATAGAAGTGACTGCTACTTCAATAGTTATTAAACTCTAAAATTACTAATTTGGATTTTTAAGCTTATGTTTTTGAGATATAAATAATGTTTTAAAAAGTGTGTTATGAATTTGAATAAGACAATTTTTAAATTTATTAAAATCTATTTGGTTCTTGTAAGGGTAACTTACAATCCTACCAAACCAGCCTATATTAATCCACATGACCAGATCAAGCCATTCAAAACTTATGCTTAAGAAATGTTATTGAATACACACTACATTATGTTTTTAAACATAATATGTATATATATATATATATACACATAACAAATATTTACATTGTTCAATATTAAAATAATAAATGTCACAATAAACAAATTTTCTTTATATAATCAAAAAAAATTAAAAATACCATTTAATGTAAGGAAACAGAAATGAACACTTTAAATAAAATCTAAAAAATACGTATACTAATAATAAATTAAGTCATTGTATTGTGCTTCACAAATTAAATAGTACAATAGCTTGGACAGAGCCTAGGTGAGCGTAGTGGTGACCCAATGTTAAGCTAATCACTAAGCAACCAATTGTGAAAAATTAAAATTAGAATTCCATTACATAATTCTTTAGATTAATGATTACCAATGTAATTTACGCAATAATAGGCAAATAAAAGATTTAGTATACCAAGTACTGGAAACTAAGCACAGCATTAAAAAAAAAACCCAGTTTATATCTGGTCTCTTTTTCTTAAAATAAGGTATTGGCAATAGAAAGTCAACATTGAGAGAGCAAATCTTCGAATGCTAAAGAAAATGAATGCCACATTCGAAAATACTGGCTTTCCCATATAAATTCATTGATGTAAGACTATAAAAAAATTAAGATTGATGGTTCAAGTAAGAGAAAGACAAATTCATGCAGCTTAACAAAATAAAAAAATTATTTTTAACTGATATTGGAGAAACTATACTAATTGAGCACGAACTGATAGGAAATAAACCATCACCAGCAGTCAAACAGAATAATGAAGTAATTTCTTCTTGCACATAAAACCATTGAATGCCAAAACAAATTAAAATTTTATTATATTATAAATCACTGTGCAATGTATTCTGGCTAAAATACTAGTGCCATAGGACTGACTACCATTATTCTGACTATGGAAGTGTGATGACTTCATTCACCTCTCATAATGCCTGAAGGAATATCCATTATCTGATGTAAAATACATACATATAGATTGAGCTGAAGATCAATGGAGAGGATCATTGCAATATTATTTCAAGCATGTAGCATATATGTATCAATGAGTGATTGGTATTTTTACTAAGGAGAGCAGTAATGAAAGAATAGACTGTACATATGGACATTGTTGCCAAACTCATGAACATTAATCAAGATGATTTAATCAAATTTTGATATTATGTGTTATTATCATGTACATATATTTGTAAATTTTTCTTTATTTTATTTTCACACTTGGGAGCATTTGTTGTAAATAAAGTTTAGATCAACTTTCCCTCTATAGCAACTTGATATAGATCATCAAAATATGGGATAAAGATAAGATCTTTAATATTATTCCATATTAAATGCACACACTTATTACAGGACAGAGTCTGTGTTATATGTTTGTGTTAATTAATAATCATTATATGGTTTTTTCAGTGTAAATGACTAATATTTTGGGATGAATGCTCTTTTCTGTCAACAATAGGGATTTATATATAGATAGGGAACCCCCAAAAAGATCAATCACTGTAAATCTGAATTGAACGACGATGCAACTGTGAATATATATCTCCTCAAAAAATAATTTAGCTAGTTAGTTTCACATTCACCTTAAATCATTTTATTTTATATATATATTTTTGCCTTGTAAATACTTAGGGTCATGTCATGAATTTCTACCATTGGGTCAGGGCTTGGAATCATAAATATATATATCAGTTGTTAATATGGTAGAAATCTATTTTTGAACATATAATTATAATGTTTCATATTGTTAAATTATTTTCACTTTACTTATTTGGTTATCCAATAAATATAAAATTTGATCATATCAAACTGGTCTCTTGTTTATTAAAATTATTTTGCATTCACCAATCAACCTGTAGCCTTGAATATGCATACCCGTACACCTCACTAATATAATCATAATGAAAGATGTGTGGGTGAATGTTTAAGCCAACTGTAACCTCTATAGAGTTTCAGCAGTTGTTAACTTGCATAAGTTTATTTCTGAAGAGAGTCAAAGACAAATTCTCCCTGAGTTTAAATATTGAGGCATAGTGGAGCCAAAAAAGAGGGGGGAAGATGTGAATGAATTAACCCAAAGTGCCTCTAGATTTAATGAATAAATACAGAGCTAGTTCATGGGATGTAGATGCAATCATGGGTTATGCATTCCATGGTGCCATCACCAGCACCCTAGATCCTTGGTCCGACTGTAGAAAGATATGCTTTTTCTTTTATTAGGACTAATACTGGTCCATCACATCTGGCACAGCTGATCAAAAGGCTGTGGAAGAAAAGACCTCTTACATCCGATCACACAGATGTACAATAGGGCTGTTACATTATGTATGATTAAATGATTTGATTAAAAAAGAAAACCACTTATCCTTCTTTGCTTAAATAGAAAAATCTAATGAATGTGAGGATTGTGAGTTAGATTTAAAATAATTCAATAATTAGCATAAAAACTTATGGATGATTGTTGGATTAAAACTTCAAAAAAGATATGGTCATTTTTAAATAACAATCACTTTAGATTTTTATGTGATACATCTAAACGTAACAAATAAAGCTAAATAGTAACGTAATTGTAGTGAGTCTATGGGTGGCACTATTTTATATGATTAAGACATATTACACAATGATTTGAGAGTTTTTTATATGTAGAATAGTGATATAATAATGGATGCTTCATTATGTTGTATTGTGATTAAAGTTGACATTTCTTTTAGATTTATTAATATATATATATATATATATTAATAATAAAAAGTCCGATGTCACATGACTTATATATATATATAGCTTCCATTTACAAATATGTAAAATTAAGAGCATAAGCTCTAAAGAAGCTTTTTTTTTATTTTATGATAAATGCTCTTAAATTTTTTTATATACTGTAATGAGAGAGGATAATTGAATTTTAAAGTAACTCTACAAAAGAAATATATTTTATACAACTACATACAGCAATTGGACATATGCGAAAAAACATGTATATACTAGAACATAAATAAGAAAAACGTCCAATAAGAAAGTCAAAATTATTTATTTACCTTAATTTATAAATATTTTTAGCTTACAAACACCATGTAAATTAAGATATTTATATAACCTATGTCCCTGATAAATCTCCTTACCCTCAATTATTAGTTCATCATAGCAAGTACACCAGAATAAATCATAAGACAAAATTCTAATTATTATATTTGCAATAATGAATAGAGCTTATAATGAAATTAAAATATAACCCATATAAATAACTAACTTGCACTAATAACTATCATTTCCAAAATAAATAAACCAATGAATAAATAGCTTTATTTGAAATTCTTCAAAAAATATTTTTGCTAATATTGCCTTCAGTGAAATTCTTATTATTTTTTCAAATGAAAATAAATAAAATGGTTAAGTGTATTAAAACCATTTTGTATAAATGGAAAAGAAATTTATGTGTCTCTGCATAGATTTATACACATACTTGTAAAACGATAAATCATATTAATAACAAGTTAAAGACATATATTATCAATTATACACTCCAATTATTCCTCATATAGTTCTTGATTTTATTGGTGATTTATTGATTTGTGAAAATGTTTTATTTCTGAATTTAGGCAAAAATGTTGACTAGATTTTTAAAATAATTCATTTTCCAAATTGCTATAAAACTATTTTATATTTGCTTTCGATTTACATATAAAATAAATGCAAACAAATTTACTCATATCTTTATTCTGACAAGCATATACTATATATATATATATGTATAAGATATTTAATTTATTTTCTTTTAAACATACAATAAGCTTAACAATAAATTTATTTATTAACTACTGCAATTTTTATCTTTAAGATAATTTTTAATAAAATTTTAAACTATTTATTCTTAAATAATAAAACAATAAGATAATGGTATTTCCTTATTCTTTTATTAATAATGTATAAAAATAATACGTCTACCCAATTTTACAAAAGATAATTTAATATACTGTAGAAATAATATTATTTTATTAATTATTTTGGAATACGTAAATCCACTGATATATTAAATTAAATATCAAGAGAAAGTTAATATTTATAATCACATATATTTTTTATTTATTAATATATATATATCAATGATAACTGTCAGCATGAAGCCACCAATATACAAATAAAGTATGCGTAGAGTTTTTTTTTTAAATTTAAAATGTTATTTTTAGAATTAGCTTTTCCACTTTTATTAACAAACCAAATAAAATGCAAATAAATAATTATTTTAATACAATTATTTTGTAACAACAAAGCAAAAAGTCATATGCAGCCATGTTGCTGTTTGTATTACATCATGTAATTGTTCCCTGCAATATTTTTTTATTCTCCTCTGATTTCTTTTGATGTTTGGACCAATTGTAATCCACAGGTAATCTAGAAAAGACATTTATTTAATATTTGAAGTATTATGATTTTGTCAAAGATTCTAATTCTTTCTTTTTTGAAATGGTCTCAGCAATTGAAAACTTTTCCAATCAGTCATAAGAGATAATTTGTATTTCAAATTATTTTTTCAATTTCTTGGGAAGATAATTAAACAGGAGGAAGATTGCTCTGATCCTTTACAACTAGTTTACCTTATTGCAAAAAACCAAATAAAGAAAATCAGTGTTGAAGAATTTACAAAGTCCTTTATTTAAATAATGCATTCTGCAACATGTTCTTTTATTCTATAAACTGATAATGATAAATGAACAGTAAATATATTTTATAAGTCAGTATATATTTTAAATAAAAATAATGGATCAAAATGAGTCATTCATTATTTTTATTGAATTAATAAATTTATTATTTGTAGTATTTTTTAAAAATAAAGGAAACATATTGATTGAATGTATGTGTATTTACATTTGCTCAACATTATACATCCATTCACATTCATCCCACTCTCATTCATCTCATAATAAGTCTTAATATTTACAATTGAAATAAAAGTTATACAGTACTTTATTATTTTCAAATTATGTGTCTTTATATTTGTAACCAGATCTAATAAGTTAATTACACCAATAAACCCATTTGAACAGCTTTGTGAGCCTTTTTTCCCAATATCAATTTAATACATGATCTACACCATTTGAACACTGGAGGAGTCCCAAACCATTGTTGTTAGTAGTAGAATTAAAACACTTTCATTTTATCTTATATTTATAAATTTTTGTTGTTTAGCATAATATCCACAGTGCTTTAATTTTATTAGATGCTAATATTTTTTTTGTCATGCTTTTATCTTGGATTAGTAATTATTTGCTGTACATTTAACAGGTACTTTTTGCATTTAGTAATTCATTTTGGAGACAAAATGCCAAGAACAGTTTATAACTATTTCTATAAAATTTCTTTTTTTAATTTTTTGATGAAAATAGAATTTTTTTTATGTCAACTGAACAAATATTATTAATATTGGGGATATTATTTAAGATTGTTTTTTCATGATTGTGTCAGCAATGGTTTTGGATTTCCATCTGGTGTCCAAAATGGTATAGATCACATACTAAATCAGTACCTTGTTTTCTATTATTATTTTTAAAAATTATCTTCTATTCTACTCACTTTTCAAATGGAAATTTTCAGATTCAGTATATATAAGAAAATGTCATAATGCCATTTAATAAATTTAAAATGTAAAATAAAACTAATATATTCATAAAACATATGAACAAGAAATATTTTCAATTACATAATGACAATCATTGTAACTAAATAAAAAATTGGAAAAGAATAAATATCTTTATGCTGTTTTTCCATAAAATAACAATCAGAAAATAATAAATTCTTTACAATAGCTATATAAATATCAATTTTTTTAATATACAGAAAAAGCCTTTTTCAGCAGATGATTTGGTATCCTTTTTTTAATATACACAAAAAGCTTTTTTCAGTACATGATTTGGTGCCCTTTTCAGATGCTTGAAAAGGGCACCAAATCAGGTGCTGAAGAAGGCTTTTTATGTATATTAAAAAAAATGATATTTATATAGCTGTTGTAAAGAATTTATTATTTTCTGATTATTACTAAATAAAAAAATATGTCAACCAATGTTTGATGTAATCTTAAATGCATCCCTTGTTGGTTTAATAAATTAAATTTACTTTATTAAGCCAGATTGCTTCTTATATTTTAAAATTTTTATTATTTGCATATAACTCATAATATTTATGTTATTTGATTAAAAGTAAATTTGTGATTGTGTATGGCTCCATGATTCTAGAAAACAACATCTTTTAATTTTTCTGATTTAGTTTATATATAACAAATGATATTTATTAAAATGCTTTATAAATGTATATTATGATTCACTGATATATGAAACCCTAAAAATATATTTTTATAAATAATGTTATTTTCTTATATTTTTATTCAATTCATGCCTTTTATGTTATTAATCAGTGTTCAAAATAGATGGAACACTTTACCTATACACTTAACACATTAGTTCTATAATAATTAAATGGGAAAGAAATTCATGTTTTAAAATTTACCCTTTTATTGTGATAAATGCTTAATATTTATAATAATATTATTAATAAAATCAATTTTATATTCTATGTCTAGAAGATCTAGAGTATATCTATAAATATTTTTATTACATCATTTGCAAATTTGCACAGTTTTTTGTTGCAATGTAGAAAACATTAAAACCAGCCATTTTATCCATGAAAAAAAACCCTAAAGTCTAGAATGAATATATATATGTATTCACATATAAGTTTTCTCAACAATCTGTAACTTAAGTAGTTATATGATCAAAGAATATGTAAGTCTAAATATTTAATTGATTTTTTTTTTCCATAGTTAATTTTAAACTACTGAAAAAGATTTAAACTTTTCAAACAAATGAATAATATTTTGTTTTGTTTGCACAAATAAAAAAGTATTCCACATAATAAAAATGGGACAATTTGCTCTGCATAATTACTCTTCATGTAATAAAGATGTATATGAGAGATGATGACTTGGCCCAACTGATGAGTACTGGTTCAGCACAAAATGCATCTTGGGTTATTTGTCTTTTATTGTATCTTTATTTATATGAAATTATTTATGAAATAAAAAAAGAATGGAGAAATATGGAAGTTGTCTAACTATAAAAAATCATAATATAGTTTTAGAATCATGATCTATATTTTTCTTTACATATTGATGAAATAAAATTGCATATCTGAGAAATCATAAGCAAACTCATGACTCATTCTTTACACATATGATAAAACTTTTTATCTATTATTATTAAACACTGAAATAATTGCAATCGTAATTTCCTTTTTTACGATTACAATTACTTGAATGCTTAATAATAATAGATTTATAACTTTATCTTTCTTATTGCATTACTAAATCTATGTATTTGTATTGGGTGTGTTATTGTTCTGAAGAAGATTTCTGGGGCAATCAAAACTGTCTATAGTGGATCGTAAAAAAAGCATTGCAAAAAGTAATAAAGAACATAAATGATATTAATAATAGATTTACATTTATTTATAATTAATATACTTTTAATCAGAAGTGGTTAAAAATGTGATTTTGTCTTTCTCCTGTGGTCTAATTGTCCAATATAATTGTCAATTTGAACATCACACATATAATAGATTCAAATTCTGAGATAAACACAGTCAGTGGTGATTAACTTATATTTAAAAAATGCTTTAATACCAAGTATCTACACAGACATCATTTGCTGTTCTTAGAAATTCAACATTCACATTAAAACAGGAAGAATTCTTCTAAGTTTTACATTTTTTATTATTTTCAAACCCATTCGCCCTCTTACCTATTTTAGAATTAGTGAACTTTTTATATGATTATTTAGACATATTGACAAAACTGTTTATAATATTATCGGATTTTTTTTCCTTTTCAAAAATATTATTAGTAATCGATAGTTCATTATATGTCATAATGTTGATTTTAAAATATTGTATAATGATTAGTAAGCGGTAATGTATTTCTTTCTTTTTTATGTCTTTGGCAATATTTTCTAAAAGAAAACAACGACAATTATATTAAATTTTATATTTAAGTTCAGTAAAAAAATATATTAATAATTTATTTGACACTCGCTGAATAATTAAAATGCAATCGCATAACTTGTATTTCAATTGACGTCACTTTAAATACCGTACTGAAAAAAATGTGGATTTTAAATTAAACTAATCAAATACGTGCTCAATAGTCATGAAACAATGATTAAAAAAAAGCAGACAAACACAATTTCAATCAAACTATCAATAAATAATATATATATATTTAATTGAAAGACCAATAGATATATATTTATTTTGAAATTTCATGTGTACATATACACACACGAATTTGTATATGCCCAGCAATCGCAAATAATAATCAACAATTTGGTTAATAATTATCTTTTTTATCTGAGATTTTATCATATTGTAAAAAAATTCATCAAAATATAGCAGCACTAATAAGATTATATGAATACTAAGAATATTAAAATTCATAAAGGTGCGAAGAGAGTGATTTAATATCACTAAAACTTTTATAGCAAAATTTTGAAGAAGAAATTTGTAACTTAAAAAGGGAATTTAAAACGTTAAAAATAATATGAAAATTATTTCAGTTATCTAGATTTTACAGGTGTAATGTGGTTGTTTGCAAATAATGGTTTAGAATTACAGTAAATATAGCAAACGTCATCAAATGAAAGGGAAAAGTAGAATTAAAGAAAAATGCTAAAAAACCTTAAGTAATGTTCAATGGGTTTTTCACAAGAGAAGCATACAAAGATTAATAATCATGAATTAGAAATTAGCATGTATAAATAAATACCTTGGTACTTGGTCAGTAACATAATGGATGCAATTAATCATAAAAAACATAAATGGGATGCTTTTGGTATAAATAATTTAATATTAAAAGAAAACATATCTATGTATTTAAAAAAGCAATACAGAAAATTCAGATTTTGTAATAAAAAATAAAGAGTTCTATGTTGGTAATAGCAAAAAGGTATTGAGTAGAATACATAAATGAGAGAACAAATAAGCATGATTAACATCACTGAAAGGATTAAGAATTGAAAGTAGAGCGGATTGTTAATATCACAAAGTAAATTCTAAGTGCTTGTAAAAATGTAGAGAGAGATTATGTGTTTAATGGATGGACGAATTAAGAAATTTTATTGGAATGATGTAGGGAAGACTATGGAGCAAGGAAAGTGGAATAAACTTGGAAAAACCTTTATTTTTCAGTGAATTGATATTAATAGAAAATAATGATGATGACCTACTATATTGACCTGATCTTTTATCTTTACTTCAAACTGATAACATGTTAAAGTTGTTTTTATTATTGAGTCAGTAATGTGTAAGAAACAATGCTTCTAGAAATCAATTTAATATATATAGTATATGCTAATAATTAAATAAAATTATATTATATTTAATCCTCCAATAAATTTTAAAAACAGTTATGTGAAAGAGCAGCATATTAAGTAGTCAATGAGTTCAAAATTATTAGCTATCAAGAGATATTCAATAAATAAAAAGTATATATATATTAAGTGTCATAGCATCGGCCGGGACATGAACCCACAACCTGGGCAACTGCCTGCAAGTGCAAGGCAGTCACACTGACCTCTTGACCACCAATGCAAGAATATATATATTTATTTGTTTAAGAATTTTATGTTTAAACAATATTTAATGGGATATATATGACTACCATCAACATGATCATTTTAAATCATTGTTACTCCACTGCAATATGAATTCTCTTCAACTTTAATTCAGTTTCTCTTATGTCTAATTCTTCTTCTCCACAATATTTCAGCAAATTTTCTTTTTTTATCCATCCATTATATATATGGTCTATTTCTGGTTCTTTTTTAATCTCTTGGAGTCTGATTTCGACTGTCTATGTATTATTATCTCTTTTAGCAATATATCATTCACAGCTCCATTTCAGTTTCATAATTCTTTCACTGATGTCAGTGACATTTGTTTGTTCTCCCAGCCATATATTTCATTTTCAATCTCTTCTTATTACTTCTACTGCATTTAATTGTCTGAAGTTTGTATTGCTCTTAAGTGTCCAAATATCAGATTAATAAGTAAGAATTGGTAAAACATATCTACTAAAAGTCATCATTTTTAAACATATAGGTATATTTCCTTTTAATGTTATGTTATTTCTACAAAAAAATTCCATCCTAATTTAATTTTATAATTAATTTTATCCACTATGGTTCCATCTGTATTAATAATCTGACCAAGATATTCATAGTGTTAACATTTTCTAATTCATAATTATTTTCTTTTACTGAGAAAATCACTGAACATTATTCTAGTTTTTTTAGTTATTGTTATTTATCTACTTTCATCTGATTACTTTTGTAATATTTTCTAAAACAATAAAGCATTACTTGAAAAAGCATTCACATTATTTGCAAAATTCTTACTTTTCCATTTTAATCATAAAATATTTTTTTATAAATTTGCAGTAAAAAGTTTTAAACCTACGGATTCACCCTATCTTATACTATTATTTATGCTAATCTTCTTAGTATCACCATGTAATTTAAAATTTTCTGTAGCATTATGATAAATATTCTTCAGAATATGATAATATTATGAATCTATATCTTAATGATTCCATGTTATAATCATTGTAGAAATATATATAAAATCAAATGCTTTTATAATCTTCAAATCTGACACATTTATTGACCTTTTCAATAATTTTTCTCAATTCTTGGATGTGACCACTATACTAAACCCATATTTGAATTCATATTGTTTTTAGTTGGTTAAAATCCAAGATATGCTGCAGATAACTTGTAATTATCTTGACAAAAATATTGTATAGAACTGATAAAAAATTAATAGAAATATTATTTATAATCTTTTTCATCATCTTCCTTAATATCAATAATACTACTGCATTATTCCAATCATGTGCTTCATTTTTATTATTCAGATATTAGTTCTATAACTTTGCCAGCAGTTTTTCTTTTTTTCATCTGTTTTTTTGAAATATCAACAATAGTTCCATGCCTTCATGGAATTTTGCATTTCTCATGTCTTTACTTAAAATGATGTGCAGTGCAATTCAAGAGTAATAGTTGAAGGGGATACTCAATTTTTTTGAATTTTATTACTATAAAATTGTTTATAAAACACACTTTATGATGTCATCTCCTTCTTAGTAGTAGTTCCAGCTTTTATTTTTATGCAGAAACAATTTTTTCTCCCAAAACAAGATGTTGTTTTACACTTTTGATTTATTATCTGAGAACATTATTATTATTATTATTATTATTATTATTATTATTATTATTATTATTATTATTATTATTATTATTATTATTATTATTATTATTATTATTATTATTATTATTATTATTATTATTATTATTATTATTATTATTATTATTATTATTATTATTATTATTATTATTATTATTATTTTTAGTTAATGTAAATTTTGAGATATAAATCACATGATTGTAACAAACCAATAATTAATTAGGATTGAAGTGTTGGAGGAATAATGCAAATTGGGAAAAAGATCACCAAAATGTTATTTCTATATATAAAATATTATTAATTTGATAAAATGATCTTTATATTATAGAATATTTCAAAGATTCATAGTATTAATTTAACATAAAATTAAATTTTAACTTCATGTTTTAATTTTTTACTCCAGGATTCTTTAGTATTTTCTTGTCGAGTTGAAGGTGGATCACATTAAAGTCATTTAAATTGTCAGATAACATCTTTTATTTAAATTTATCCCTTAATACAAATTTATTAAATACAAAAACAATCTACAATGAAATTTTATCATAAAAAAAATTTCACCTGAAAAAAAAAAAATCCGTGGCCATTAAAATAAACTATTACAAATTTGTATTTTTAGTTACCTGCAAGAAATAAAATATATAAGTTGGATGGTAATCAATTAAACAAATAAGTGAGTTTTTTTTTTCACGTTTGCTACTCAATTTTTAAAATATTAATAATGAAAATTATTTATATCAAATTTCGAAAGCTTTACAAATAGCATCAGCTAGTTTGAAATTTCCCAATGTGTGTCTGTGATAACAAAACGGGAAATAAAGTTACTATTATATTTAATTTTAAAGTATTAAAAAAAGTTCCTCAATACATTGAAAAAAAATATTTTCTTTGATAATTTATATTTTGTGTTAAAGTTAAAATATTTTACTATATCTATCTAATCATAATCATTATATTATGAACAAAGTCATCGTTATAAAAGAAACTATTAGAAATAAGAAAAAACTTGATATCTATGAATTATGTAAACAATATATTAGAACATTAATTTGTATATATATAATATTGTTATTACATATAAGATTTAAATATTGATTTTGTAAAGTTTATATTTATATTTTATGCTGTGATGCAAATACATTTGCTAGTTATACATTTATTATTGATTTAAAAAAAAAAAACAGAATTCTTATTAGATTTACTATATTGAACACGTTAAACATTATTTAAAAACATATAAGTACAGATACGTTTGTGTTATAACTATTAGCAATGTTATTAATAATATTGCACCTATCAATATTTCATAATTAATCTTATTAACGTAAAACGTATTTTAAAAGGATTATCATTCACCCATTTAAATACTGCAGTAGAGACAAATAGCAATACTGATAAAGGGGTGTTAAATTATTAATTTTCATAATAAAATAAAAGTGTTATTAATTGTTCACATAATTTTGTGGAATAACATTTTCTATTTTTCTAAGGTTTAAATATTTTAAATGTATTATATATTAGAAATCAATATATGGTTTAACATGAGAGAAATCTTTATATGAAAGGCAGTTGAATCAGAATATTTTGTTATAAATATGTTATCTCTCTTCACACAAGTATAAGGAAAAGTATTTAATAGCAGTACTTTCAAAAGTTATGATCGGTAATCAGCATAAAATTGTAAAGACGATAACTTTGTGTATTAATATTTTAAAAGTATTACTAAAATTAAAGAATATACTGTGTCCTATTTGGAATTAAGTTAGAAGTTATGAGATTTTGATATAATGAACAGCAACAATGACACTATCATCAAATGACTCAAGTTTATTTTATGGTGATGTTTTATTATCATTATTATACTGTGGTTTAATGAATGTACGTTTGTCATCTTGATTATAACTAGTCTAATTACACAAAAATGTAAAAAAGATATTCCACTGGAAGTTTTATATCTTAAAGATAATACTGAATATTTAAAATAATCACTTGGTATTCTTTATAATGTAGTGTTATTGAATAAATATGAAATTTTAGGATAAAGATTTGATAAACACCATTTAATTTAGATGCATTGTTGCTGTCAGCCAAACAATCTACAAATGATATAGAATTAAATTTTTGTCTTGCATCTAAATATTTTATTTTAATATTTACATATCTTATTTAGCGAATTTTATGGTAAAGAAACATAGTAATTATAATTAAAATGATAATATAAAAATATGGATCATTAATTAATTATATACATGATACTATTTTAGTAGAAATTATCTATAAAATATAGATGATATAATTTATAATTATAAAAATATTCCATATGTTATGTAAGTATAAAATGTGTAATTTAGAAATTAAAGTATGCATGAATGTTTATTTTATTTTATTTATTTGTTTGTTTTGTTATTTATATTATTAATGATTTTAATTGTAATATAAATTAATAAATATTATTTGATTATTAATTGGCTGTCTTGTAAGATTCTTTTAACCTAGAGTTAATAAATGATATTGCTTGATCTAGACTTATCACACTGAATATTTAGTCTAAAACTAAGAAAAGAAAATGAGTGATTTCCATGAGAAATGAATGAGGTTGGTGCGGGTGGCCTGTAAAAATCTTTAATAGTCAATTGAATTTAAACAAGGAACAAGTAAATATTAAAATGAGTTTAACATATTTTTATGATTTTGTAGTCAAATATTTTTCAGAAATTGAATAAGTTCTGGTGGAATCCAATGTAAAATTTTTAAAATTTATTTACTACTTATAATAAGTACATAAATTGTGATGTTCATCTATTTAGCTAGAAAATAATGTTAAATTAATCTAAGGAGTCCTGGATAAAAGAAATAAATATCTTCGACTTCTTATTGCATTTCTGCTTTTATCTTTTTTATGCACTATCATTCAAATCATTTTCTGATACATCAATTACTACCATATATGAAATGATATATATATAATTTTCAACACTATTTTTTTGTCCATTAGCATAGATAAATAGATAGATGAAAAGATAGGCAGATAAAGAATCAGTTAGGCAGAAAAATAATTTAAATAAAAAAATATATAGGTAGATAGATAAATGGATAGATAGATGAATGGAAAGATAGATCGATCCATGAAAAAGAGTAGATAGATAGATATATAGTTGGATAGATGGATGGATGGAAAGATGTGGGTGGTTGGGTAGATAGGTAGATAGGGGTGGGTTAGGATGGGTAGATGAGTGGGCCAGCAGGCAGGCAGGGGAGTAAGAGTGAGTGGAGATGGGATGGGGAGTAGGTATGTAGATAGGTAGATAGGCAGTCAGCCAGCCAGGCAGGCAGGCAGGTATGTAGGTAGATAGGTAGTTTTAATTATCCAAGGTATACTATTTCTAATATACATGTAAATATGCATTTTTCAAAAGGATTTAATTTCTATTTCTTGATAAAATAGTATATTTCTAAATTAAATATTGAAAGTGAACTTCTGTTTTAAAGGGAAAGGGTCTGATGTTAATTTCCAGGATCATCTGATCAAATCACTCTTTCAGGATGGAATACTGTATTGTGATGAAATAAATTTTTTTTTATTTTTTTATGCATTGATAAAGCTGACTAATTTATTTATTCAATTAAATAATTCTGTTGGGTCTAATTAAACAACTTCAGTACATATATTTAAATTTATTTTGACTATATCTTGGATATGTTAATTATATCTATGTGTGTGCTTAACATCTACATATTCAAACTTTAGGCTAATTTGAATTTTAAGATTTAATTTGAAAGATAAAGTGATGTTAAATTATGTTGCTGAATGCATATATACTTCGAACTTTGAATCTCCTATCTCACTGATAAAATAAAGGCAAAATCCAGATCTAGTCTAGAGATGGGAATTCAAATATTAAAGATAAGAATTGTATATTCATTTGATAATCACTGATGCTTCTAGTATACTCTAAATAGCAGTGAAGTGGAGAGTAGCTTTAAATGATTGGTTAAGCTGTATCTGGATATATATAAAGATTGATCATCTTAATCATCTCAACCGAATCGTAATCTTATACATAGGGAATAGAAACAATTTTTTTACAACAACTTTATTAAATCCTACAAGATCTTATTAAATAAAACAGTAATGCAGTATGAGAAAAACAGTTCATTTGGTTAGACAAAATAATAACAAAACTTCGGCTAATGCTCAGAGTTCTGCAATTGCTTAGGTAATTCATGTCGAGAATCCAGAGAATTATAACAATAATAAACATTTTAAAATATTATTAATAAACTAGAAGAGGAGGAGAAACTTCAACTTGCTCTTACAACACTTTAACGATCTCGATATACCCCACATAAATCACCAAGGAGCATGTTTACAATTAATGCCTGATAAGAAATTTTTTCCACTCTCCCTTTTAAAATTCTTCACACTATCGTATTGCCATGACCAAATCTGTATGGAATAAATAGTTTTATCAATCTTATCGATTCAGAATGCCACGTTATATTTCTTTAGCAATAAATCTACGAATTTTTAATTTAAAATTGGAATATTATAGTCTCAGAGTTCTTATAATGAATGCACGATTTCTACAATGGATTATATGGATACATTGTTGATAGCATAAGTAGACATACATTTAATTTACGAGCTAATATCTACTTTTCATTAACTAATAATAATAAAATTTTATTAATTAATAAATAGTTAACGGAACATAAAACATCATATCAAACCTTAAATTTTGAATAATATCTTTATCGATTAGGAGCACATTCGAATACCACGATTGGGAAAGAGATATTATGTCCAATCAAGATATACATCAATAACATATTAAAATGGAAACAATAATTAATCTGAATGTAATTTTCCATCAATATATTTGCATTTTAAATTATAATAATTCATAAAGAAAATTATAAAGGTTTGTTTTAAGGCAAGTTTCATATTTTATAATAATTCTTAATTCAATAGTTAAACATTTGTTACGTGTCTGTACCTGGATAAGTATCAAAATATTTATTTAATAAGGTTATATAATGTTTAGATTTCTGAATTCAATGAGTACCAGAACATTATTAAGACACTACATCAAATTTAAATAAAATAACATTTATTAACAAATTTAACAACTTTAATGTAACACAAACATCGTAGCAATCCAAAAACAAAATACATGAAAATTATATTTCAAAGCATTTTTACAATAGCTATTGTGAATATAATCCCACTTTCTTTACATTAAATAGTAAGTAATGGAGTTACATATCCGTATCATACAGTATCCTTACATGGACCTAACACTGAAATAGCCAAAATTATCTAAATTTACTCTTTTAAAACATATACCTATTTTACTAATAGTATCAATAATTATTTTAGACAATGGTACCTAGAATAATCTAATAAATTTTAGATAAATTTTTAAAACTCGTTACATCTTTTGATAAAAACATATGCCTTTTGATACTATTAACTCTTAACTCCAAATTTACAAGGCATATATTATTTATCTATTTTATAAACCTTTAGTAATAAAACCCTATTAACTAATGATTGTTTATTCGAAGTTATAGTTTTAATTATAATATTTTATTAACTACACCTGATATGTTCACTTCATGCTTTAACTTTCCAGCAATAAACAAAACCTTCAATTCTTTTCAGGTCACACTTCTATGTTCACACATACTTGATGCTTCCTATGTCTCAACAATAAGTACAACAAACAATATTAATCTTACGATTGGAGCAGTGACTTGTTTTTGTACTCAGCTGATCATGATGCCCATTTCTTATTCAGGCTATTAATATTAATTTAAAAATTAGAATAAATACTTATTGGTTTTATAAATGACTGTGAGCAAAGCTCAGCAAAATACATTATATATCAAACCTTAAAAGCACACTTATAAATTAAAAAGTGCCCCTGAAGTAGGTGATACACTTCAGACATTAAACTCAAATAATAACCTACCAATTAATTTAACAACACCTTACGTGGTGGACAATACTACTATGAAGATATACCCAGAAGGAAAATAAGACTATTAAAGCAATAAACCTATGATGGCATGAATCTGGAAGATGCTCCTACTTTCTTAGGGCAATAAGATATATGTTAGGACTTAGTCACTACACATATAACACAGGAATGAAACAATCACTACTCCAACTATAAATATCAAACTGATCTCTCAAGGATATATCAACTATGGAGAGAGTAAGAATCAACCTTGATCTCCTAATAACTAGCTAAAATATCTAATACTAACAATCCTGAGAGAGCTACACTCTATCTCAACCATCAAGGCAGGAATAACTTAGCATACCTTGGACATGCAATGGTTATAGACAAATATCACTTATTCTAGAGAGAACTTGGATTAAACTCTCACTAAATATAACACAGCATTGATGTATAAAACCAATAATGACAGTAATCATAAAATATGACTAAATAAAAATATATAGCCTTAAATAATTAAGAACAAGAATCATTGTCAAAAAATATATTTTATAACTATATTAGATGTGATATGTTGGACTATTTCAGTCATCTATGAGTAAATGTTGAATGTATAGAAATTTTTAAACTTTGTTTAAACTTTCCATATACAAACAACTTGTTAGTAATAACACACAAATAAACAGCACAGGTTAGTAATTACATAACGTTTTGAGTAGTATTAGTCTCCATTTTTCTTCAGATATTGCTGGCCTATATGCATAGTGACAATATTCACTTAGAAGTTGAACTCACACATTTAGATTCTTGAATATTGAACTTAAGGCAAATGCTCTACCAACTGAGCTAATCTAGGACATAGCAATATTTAAAATCTTAATACCATGTAATTAATATAGCATAGCATCATTAATATTAAGTTATAATAAGAACTCCTTCATAAATAGTTTAAAATCTATCTTATACATATAAATTATTAATCTTGTAATAGCATCAATTAAATCATATATAATGATACTAGAAAGGTATATTCAACAGTAATATAACTTAATTTGAGTATGGGTTATATCAAAATTAACATATAAATAAAAAGATATATTGTTTTTTCCCCCCAATAATGAATAATAAAAATAAAATGTTATACTTAAAGTCCTTAATGAGCCAAAAGTTTATAGTCCATAATCCATTGATCTATTACACTATGATGATCTCCATTCACCATCAGCATCATCCAAACGATTGTGTTAACACTTCTTTCAGCACGCATTATGTACATGTACATATAACAAATATCAACATATGAAGACAAATGAATGACCATTATTTTGTGAAGTTAAAACATACACTAGACAATTTAGTTCAAGTTTCC
>JAQFVV010013882.1:0-65926 GCA_028023455.1 Epiperipatus broadwayi
TTAAAACGCGCTATGAACATGCTGGTATACAGTAATATATTTTTAATGAATTTTTTCACTGATTTTGTCATATTTCGGTAGAATTAGCTAAATTATATGAATTGGCCTGTAGATGGCGCAACTGTATAAATTTACTAGTACATCGCTAGTTTTTATACAATTTATTTCTGTATTTTCAAAAAAATATTTATTGCTTAAAAGTATAAAAACATTTAAGGTAAGTGTTTATTAACATTTACATCGTTTTTTTATATTGAATTCTCCTGTAGTTATACTATCTGGAGGTATAGAATACACGTTATGAATTCTAAAATGAATTCTGATTCTAATGATGTTATGCATGTATCAGCAAAGTCGAGTTTAAAAGCAAATAAAAGTAAAAATAAAGACAGTGATATTGATTCTGATGAACATTTCTTGTTTAAAAATAGTGAAGACGATTTAATTTTGTCTCCCAAAGCTTCAAAATCGAATTATAAAAAACGTTTTTGTAAAAAAACGTTTAACGTTAATAGTAAACAGAATAGCGTCTTTGAAAATTCAACAATTCCGTTTATTAATACTAATACGGATTTAAGTTGTGTAACTTTTCCTGATAAAAAAATTATTGATACTATTACGAGTGTTAAAGAAACTAAAAAAGGATCTATTAATGAAGATAATTATAGTTTAAATTTCACTTCAAAAAAATCTCCGACTGTTAATTCTATAAATATTGAGAAGAGCGATTGTCTAGACGTTAACGTGTCTTATAAAAATAAAGGGAAAAAATCTAATTCTTTAAAAGTAAACGATTTTTCTTCAACAACACTTGATAATCTACAGTCATCTCAATCTAACGTTATATTTAAAAATACTCATAATTTTAAAGATAATATTGTGAATTTGGATACAAAGAAATTACAAGGAAGGCAAAGCTACTCTGATTTAGATGAACCCAATTTTTCATATACAAATTCACAGGCATCTGGCAAGCAATCTTATGCTACAGTGGTAAAAAAAAATGCAATTGAATATAATAAGATAAGCAGTACTATTAGTTCTACTCAATATAACCTTGATGATTTTATTGATCAACAAATAAATGATATATCTAGTTTAGATAATTGTATTTCAAATACAGAACAGGTTAATTTAACTCAAGATAATTTTAATCTTGATTATGATGATTATAACATCATTAGTTTAAATTTTAATTCGAGAATTCCAACTGCTCTTTACAATTCTTTCTTTAATTATATTAATGAATATTCTCTTGTACTCACAACCACAAATAAAAATTGTAACCTTTTCTCGTTTCCAGTAGAAGAATTTTTTAAACTTATTAAAGAGTTACAACTAGAATCAGCTATCAAGTGTATTTTTCATCACCCGAATAGACGTTATCTAATAGTGGAATTTCATAATATTATTCAAAAGGAGATATTTAGAAGAAATCAATTTTTTCTTAATAATAAATATTTAATAAAAGTTGATATGAATCGGCCAAAAAATGCGCAAGGGTTAGTCCATAACTGTCTTCGCAATTTTTGTCAATCTGATTTGCAAGAAAAGTTAAATAAGTATGGAACAGTTACAAGTTTCAAATTTATTCCCGAAAAATATGTGGGATTGGAACTAATGTCTAATACTGCATCTTTTACTTTTAAATTGAATGATGGCATCTTATTAACTGATATTCCTTCCTTTTTGGATGAAAATAGGTGCACTTTATTCTTGTCATTCCGTGGTATTAAACCACAGTGTTTTATTTGTAAGGACAGATCTCATCTAGTTAAAACATGTCCGAATAAAATATGCAATCTCTGTAATAAGAAGAACAGTAGATATCATAAATGTACTTCTTTATTATCTGTTTCAAATTCTTTGTTTCAAAGCAATAATATAGAAGTAGGAGAATCAACTCAATGTAACAATACCAGTGTAGTTTGTAATGATAATCTTATTAATAATAAAGATTCTCAAGATAATATTTTACTTCAAAAACAAATTGAAGATAATATACAGCAAAATATTTCTACATCAATTACTACCACCCTGGATCCTTTGCCTATATCTTCTCAAAATAAAATGATTAAATCATTATCTACTGATAATATTTCTGATAAAATTCCAAAGAAATCTGATAATCTTACCAATTTAGGATATGAGAAATTAGGTATAGGTAAGATTAAGAGGAAAACATTAAATTCTTCAAATTTACAGAAGGATGAAGATAATTCTTCATCTGATGATGCTTTAACATTGGCTTCGAATAATATTACAATTGTGCCATCGTTTACCTCAAGAAGAAGAAAAGAGAATAAACGATCTCGTTTATCTGAAAAGGATTTAAAATTTGTTTCGGATTCAACTCATTTTAACACAGATGTTATTAGTTCAGCTAAAAGTTTTGTTAATGATTCTGAAACATCTGTAGCATTGCCTACTCAATCAGAGCATTCGACTATTTTCAGTAAATGGACAGATAATCAATTGTCAGATTCACTAAACTGGGCTGAAGAAGTGGAATTGGTCAAGGATATTATATAATTAATGATATTCAATATTGCAGGCATAAATGTCAAGGGTCTCAATTCTCTTGGCAAAGTTTTTGCAATTAAAAAATGGATTGATAATAATAATTTTCATCTGGTGTGTCTGTCTGAGACAAAACTTCATATTAACTCTGATTATAGAATTGAGCAAGTTATGGAAAAGTATGGTATTTTTCAATATTCATTCTCTACTTCTCCATCCGCAGGTGTAGCTTTTTTAATAAACAAAAAATTTGCTTTCAATCATTGTAAAACTCTTTACTTAAATAAAGAACTTTTAATTCTAGATCTTGAAATTGAAAATATGCAAATAATCATAATTTATATGTATATTCCTAATGACAAAAATATTGTTTTGTCCAACATTAATAAAATTAATGCATTGCTTACTAATGTTTCTTCTCCAGCAATTTGTTTTGGAGATTTTAACATGAATTATAATAAATTCAATTATAAATATCTTCCTTTACTTAATAGATTGTTTTTGTGTGGGGAAGGATTTTTTCCTCAAAATTCCTTTTCATTCTACAATCGTCAGTATAAATCTCTCATTGATTTATTTTACTATACTCCTGACTTACATCATGATCTAGAAGCTAAATTACAATTTGTTCCATTTTCAGACCACCTTGCTCTATTAATTTCATTAAATATTTCTGCTTCAGGATTTTCATTACCTCACTCACTCAGGACAATTCGCTTACTTAATAAAGCAGACACACCAGAATGGATCTTTTCAGAAGCGTATATTCTATTTCGGAAAATAAACATTCTTTCCTTATCTCCACTTCATGCATGGTCTGCCTTTGTGGGTATCCTTAGTTCTCTGATTAATACGATTACTAAGAAAACTAAGGGACCTAATCGTCTTCTTAGAGAGCTAGATGATATTGCCATTAAAATCAGTCATCCTTCTTGGACGCATGGTGATATTAATGATATTCTTAATCTCAAAACTCAATATCGTGATAAGCAGAGAGTGCTCGCACAATATATTGCAATAAAAAAAGCTAAAATTTTTATCACCGGTCAACATAACTGGACTCGAAGCTATATCAGATGGGCCATTGGTGGATCAAAGCGGCCAACTCCTACCATGATTTCAGTAAATAATGTTAATTATGGTGGTCCTTTTATGCTTGATAAAATTGATGATTTTTTTAGGAATAAACTTCAAGATCATCATTTTGATATTGGCAATTTTTGGAATACATCTGCTTCATTAGAGCAACATAACATCACAGAAAATACTATTATTCAACGTTTGACTACATACCCTGAAAGTATTCATCCTGGTTTACATGGGATTCCTAAATTTGTTCTCATGCATCTTAGTTATTTTACTGTTCCTATACTTCACAAACTTATAGATGTTCTAGCAGGAGATTTTCAATTTATTCCAGATTTATATCCAATTGCTCTGGTTCCCTTCATTAAAAAAAAGATTACTCCATCAACACTTGATAATATTCGTCCAATTTCAATGACACCTCTGCTTATTAAATCTATTGAATCAATCGTTAAAGATAAAATTCAGGATCAGTTGTACTCTCACATTTCAATACATCAATATGCAAAAAAAGGATCTTCAACAAGTGAAGCTATACGTCGTGTTATTCTCCTGCTAGAGCATGTTAGGACACATAGAAAATCTTTACCTGTTGTGGTGCAAATTGACTTTGCATCAGCATTTGACTCAGTTGTTCCTTCCACACTTTTCAATTTACTATTAGAATATTCTGTCCCACTAGTTTATATTAAAATCATTGCAAATTTATTTTTAAACCGATGCATGTTTACTTCTTTAGATGGTAGACTTGGTCATGGTTTTAGACCTCATTTGTCTATTCCGCAAGGCTCTCCTCTTAGTACTCTCTGCTTTATCACATATATTAATCCGCTTTTAATTGAAATTGAAAGGAAATTACCAGGTATTTTTGTGCCTGCCCTCAATGAAGAAATACACCATATCTCATATGTTGATGATGTTACTGTATTTCTTCCATCTGCAAAACATCTTTTAGCTCTACAACAAATTTTAGATAATTATTCAATTAAATTCAATCTGCATTTGAATCTCTCCAAATCATCATCATGGAAAATTAAAACTGGATCTATATTTCCATCTCAATTTACATCAAAACCTCAAAAGTTACTAGGTTTTCCAATTGCTTTGTCAAAAAGTGCTATGAGAAGAGAGATTCAAAATTCAGTTTTAGAGAAATTGAAAGATCTAACAAAATCATTATCTGCCATTTCTTTATCTCTTCCTGGAAAAATTTCACTACTTAACATGTTAATTTTCCCAAAGATTATATATTTTTTACCATTTATTCAACCTACTAAGTCGTTTCAAAATAGCATTAATTCTATTTGTTCTAAAATTTTATGGAGAGGAAAATGTGTTGCCTTTAGTTTAAAAAATCTACAAACTCCAAAAGAACAGAATGGACTCAGTCTTCATTCTACTTCTGTGTTTTACGTACAGAGAGCCCTTGCTGTCCTAAGATCAATTCATATTAGTTTATTGGAAATAAACAAAAGTCTTCCTTTTGAACCAACTGACACTCCACCTCCGTTTCTTGGAGAGTGGATTTTAAAAATGAAGAATTATATTTCACGTTTATTTGATTTCTCTGCACAAACGTTAGAAAATAAAAAGTCTTATTGGGAAATTTATAATTTGATCAACAACAATCAAACTATTCCTAAAACTTTTTTGAACATTAATAATAAATTACTAATTAAAAAATGTAAACGATGGAATCTTGAATCAAAGTATATGGACTTCATTTTAAAGTTTAATCTTTTCTCCCTACCTACAAGTTATTTTTTAGTATGGAAAAGAGGATTCAGAAAAATTGGTCCTCATTGTCGTCTTTGTTTTAAAGATGATGAGACTTTACAACATATTTTTTTTGAATGCTCCTTCTTACAAGAACTGAGACTATTCATAATTGGATGCATTCCAGATAACAATAAAATTGTACTGTCAATTAATAAAGCTGTCAAAAATGGAACGTTCTCTCTTATTAGGATGGCAATATTTCTATTATTTGCTGTGTGGCTTACAAGATGTAAGATTATTTTTCAAAACACTGGACATCAAATTAAAAATATTTTCATCTCTATTATTAATAATATAAAAAACAGAGATAAACTTTTTACTGAAGAACAATTACATCATGAAACATGGGCATTGGGTAATTTCCCGGATAATGTTTCGTCAACCTCTGCAAACAACAATGCTGCAATATTTTATGTAGACTTTTAGTTTTTTCATGATGTAAATTTGTTTGTTTTTATCAATAAATTTTCTTGAAACATTAGCTAAATTATACTGAACTGCAATGTTAAAGTATTCAAATTCATCAATTTTTAGGAATGTGTAATTTGGCTGTATTTCCAAGCTTAAAACCCGCTAAGACCATGCTGGTGTACAGTACTATATTTTGAATGAATTTTTTTACTGGTTTTGTCATATTTAGGTAAAATTAGCTAAATTATACTGAACTGCAATGTTAAAGTATTCAAATTCATCAATTTTTAAAAATTTGTAACCAGGCTGTATTTCCAAGCTTAAAACGCGCTATGAACATGCTGGTATACAGTAATATATTTTTAATGAATTTTTTCACTGATTTTGTCATATTTCGGTAGAATTAGCTAAATTATACTGAACTGCAATGTTAAAGTATTCAAATTCATCAATTTTTAGGAATTTGTAACCTGGCTGTATTTCCAAGCTTAAAACGCGCTATGAATATGCTGGTGTACAGTACTATATTTTGAATGAATTTTTTTACTGGTTTTGTCATATTTAGGTAGAATTAGCTAAATTATACTGAACTGCAATGTTAAAGTATTCAAATTCATCAATTTTTAAAAATTTGTAACCAGGCTGTATTTCCAAGCTTAAAACGCGCTATGAACATGCTGGTAAACAGTAATATATTTTTAATGAATTTTTTCACTGATTTTGTCATATTTCGGTAGAATTAGCTAAATTATACTGAACTGCAATGTTAAAGTATTCAAATTCATCAATTTTTAGGAATGTGTAATTTGGCTGTATTTCCAAGCTTAAAACCCGCTAAGAACATGCTGGTGTACAGTACTATATTTTGAATGAATTTTTTTACTGGTTTTGTCATATTTAGGTAAAATTAGCTAAATTATACTGAACTGCAATGTTAAAGTATTCAAATTCATCAATTTTTAAAAATTTGTAACCAGGCTGTATTTCCAAGCTTAAAACGCGCTATGAACATGCTGGTATACAGTAATATATTTTTAATGAATTTTTTCACTGATTTTGTCATATTTCGGTAGAATTAGCTAAATTATACTGAACTGCAATGTTAAAGTATTCAAATTCATCAATTTTTAGGAATGTGTAATTTGGCTGTATTTCCAAGCTTAAAACCCGCTAAGAACATGCTGGTGTACAGTACTATATTTTGAATGAATTTTTTTACTGATTTTGTCATATTTAGGTAAAATTAGCTAAATTATACTGAACTGCAATGTTAAAGTATTCAAATTCATCAATTTTTAAAAATTTGTAACCAGGCTGTATTTCCAAGCTTAAAACGCGCTATGAACATGCTGGTATACAGTAATATATTTTTAATGAATTTTTTCACTGATTTTGTCATATTTCGGTAGAATTAGCTAAATTATACTGAACTGCAATGTTAAAGTATTCAAATTCATCAATTTTTATGAATTTGTAACCTGGCTGTATTTCCAAGCTTAAAACGCGCTATGAACATGCTGGTATACAGTAATATATTTTTAATGAATTTTTTCACTGATTTTGTCATATTTCGGTAGAATTAGCTAAATTATACTGAACTGCAATGTTAAAGTATTCAAATTCATCAATTTTTAAAAATTTGTAACCAGGCTGTATTTCCAAGCTTAAAACGCGCTATGAACATGCTGGTATACAGTAATATATTTTTAATGAATTTTTTCACTGATTTTGTCATATTTCGGTAGAATTAGCTAAATTATACTGAACTGCAATGTTAAAGTATTCAAATTCATCAATTTTTAAAAATTTGTAACCAGGCTGTATTTCCAAGCTTAAAACGCGCTATGAACATGCTGGTATACAGTAATATATTTTTTATGAATTTTTTCACTGATTTTGTCATATTTCGGTAGAATTAGCTAAATTATACTGAACTGCAATGTTAAAGTATTCAAATTCATCAATTTTTAGGAATGTGTAATTTGGCTGTATTTCCAAGCTTAAAACCCGCTAAGACCATGCTGGTATACAGTACTATATTTTGAATGAATTTTTTTACTGGTTTTGTCATATTTAGGTAAAATTAGCTAAATTATACTGAACTGCAATGTTAAAGTATTCAAATTCATCAATTTTTAAAAATTTGTAACCAGGCTTCATTTCCAAGCTTAAAACGCGCTATGAACATGCTGGTATACAGTAATATATTTTTAATGAATTTTTTCACTGATTTTGTCATATTTCGGTAGAATTAGCTAAATTATACTGAACTGCAATGTTAAAGTATTCAAATTCATCAATTTTTAAAAATTTGTAACCAGGCTGTATTTCCAAGCTTAAAACGCGCTATGAACATGCTGGTATACAGTAATATATTTTTTATGAATTTTTTCACTGATTTTGTCATATTTCGGTAGAATTAGCTAAATTATACTGAACTGCAATGTTAAAGTATTCAAATTCATCAATTTTTAGGAATGTGTAATTTGGCTGTATTTCCAAGCTTAAAACCCGCTAAGACCATGCTGGTGTACAGTACTATATTTTGAATGAATTTTTTTACTGGTTTTGTCATATTTAGGTAAAATTAGCTAAATTATACTGAACTGCAATGTTAAAGTATTCAAATTCATCAATTTTTAAAAATTTGTAACCAGGCTGTATTTCCAAGCTTAAAACGCGCTATGAACATGCTGGTATACAGTAATATATTTTTAATGAATTTTTTCACTGATTTTGTCATATTTCGGTAGAATTAGCTAAATTATACTGAACTGCAATGTTAAAGTATTCAAATTCATCAATTTTTATTAATTTGTCACCTGGCTGTATTTCCAAGCTTAAAACAAGCTTTGAATATGCTGGTGTACAATACTATATTTTAAATGAATTTTTTTACTGGTTTTGTCATATTTAGGTAGAATTAGCTAAATTATACTGAACTGCAATGTTAAAGTATTCAAATTCATCAATTTTTAAAAATTTGTAACCAGGCTGTATTTCCAAGCTTAAAACGCGCTATGAACATGGTGGTAAACAGTAATATATTTTTAATAAATTTTTTCACTGATTTTGTCATATTTCGGTAGAATTAGCTAAATTATACTGAACTGCAATGTTAAAGTATTCAAATTCATCAATTTTTAGGAATGTGTAACTTGGCTGTATTTCCAAGCTTAAAACCCGCTAAGACCATGCTGGTGTACAGTACTATATTTTGAATGAATTTTTTTACTGGTTTTGTCATATTTAGGTAGAATTAGCTAAATTATACTGAACTGCAATGTTAAAGTATTCAAATTCATCAATTTTTAAAAATTTGTAACCAGGCTGTATTTCCAAGCTTAAAACGCGCTATGAACATGCTGGTATACAGTAATATATTTTTAATGAATTTTTTCACTGATTTTGTCATATTTCGGTAGAATTAGCTAAATTATACTGAACTGCAATGTTAAAGTATTCAAATTCATCAATTTTTAGGAATGTGTAATTTGGCTGTATTTCCAAGCTTAAAACCCGCTAAGAACATGCTGGTGTACAGTACTATATTTTGAATGAATTTTTTTACTGGTTTTGTCATATTTAGGTAGAATTAGCTAAATTATACTGAACTGCAATGTTAAAGTATTCAAATTCATCAATTTTTAAAAATTTGTAACCAGGCTTTATTTCCAAGCTTAAAACGCGCTATGAACATGCTGGTATACAGTAATATATTTTTAATGAATTTTTTCACTGATTTTGTCATATTTCGATAGAATTAGCTAAATTATACTGAACTGCAATGTTAAAGTATTCAAATTCATCAATTTTTAGGAATTTGTAATTTGGCTGTATTTCCAAGCTTAAAACCCGCTAAGAACATGCTGGTGTACAGTACTATATTTTGAATGAATTTTTTTACTGGTTTTGTCATATTTAGGTAAAATTAGCTAAATTATACTGAACTGCAATGTTAAAGTATTCAAATTCATCAATTTTTAAAAATTTGTAACCAGGCTGTATTTCCAAGCTTAAAACGCGCTATGAACATGCTGGTAAACAGTAATATATTTTTAATGAATTTTTTCACTGATTTTGTCATATTTCGGTAGAATTAGCTAAATTATACTGAACTGCAATGTTAAAGTATTCAAATTCATCAATTTTTAGGAATGTGTAATTTGGCTGTATTTCCAAGCTTAAAACCCGCTAAGAACATGCTGGTGTACAGTACTATATTTTGAATGAATTTTTTTACTGGTTTTGTCATATTTAGGTAAAATTAGCTAAATTATACTGAACTGCAATGTTAAAGTATTCAAATTCATCAATTTTTAAAAATTTGTAACCAGGCTGTATTTCCAAGCTTAAAACGCGCTATGAACATGCTGGTATACAGTAATATATTTTTAATAAATTTTTTCACTGATTTTGTCATATTTCGGTAGAATTAGCTAAATTATACTGAACTGCAATGTTAAAGTATTCAAATTCATCAATTTTTAGGAATGTGTAATTTGGCTGTATTTCCAAGCTTAAAACCCGCTAAGAACATGCTGGTGTACAGTACTATATTTTGAATGAATTTTTTTACTGGTTTTGTCATATTTAGGTAGAATTAGCTAAATTATACTGAACTGCAATGTTAAAGTATTCAAATTCATCAATTTTTAAAAATTTGTAACCAGGCTTTATTTCCAAGCTTAAAACGCGCTATGAACATGCTGGTATACAGTAATATATTTTTAATGAATTTTTTCACTGATTTTGTCATATTTCGGTAGAATTAGCTAAATTATACTGAACTGCAATGTTAAAGTATTCAAATTCATCAATTTTTAGGAATGTGTAATTTGGCTGTATTTCCAAGCTTAAAACCCGCTAAGACCATGCTGGTGTACAGTACTATATTTTGAATGAATTTTTTTACTGGTTTTGTCATATTTAGGTAGAATTAGCTAAATTATACTGAACTGCAATGTTAAAGTATTCAAATTCATCAATTTTTAAAAATTTGTAACCAGGCTTCATTTCCAAGCTTAAAACGCGCTATGAACATGCTGGTATACAGTAATATATTTTTAATAAATTTTTTCACTGATTTTGTCATATTTCGGTAGAATTATCTAAATTATCCTGAACTGCAATGTTAAAGTATTCAAATTCATCAATTTTTATTAATTTGTCACCTGGCTGTATTTCCAAGCTTAAAACAAGCTTTGAATATGCTGGTGTACAATACTATATTTTAAATGAATTTTTTTACTGGTTTTGTCATATTTAGGTAGAATTAGCTAAATTATACTGAACTACAATGTTAAAGTATTCAAATTCATCAATTTTTAAAAATTTGTAACCAGGCTGTATTTCCAAGCTTAAAACGCGCTATGAACATGGTGGTAAACAGTAATATATTTTTAATAAATTTTTTCACTGATTTTGTCATATTTCGGTAAAATTAGCTAAATTATACTGAACTGCAATGTTAAAGTATTCAAATTCATCAATTTTTAGGAATGTGTAATTTGGCTGTATTTCCAAGCTTAAAACCCGCTAAGACCATGCTGGTGTACAGTACTATATTTTGAATGAATTTTTTTACTGGTTTTGTCATATTTAGGTAAAATTAGCTAAATTATACTGAACTGCAATGTTAAAGTATTCAAATTCATCAATTTTTAAAAATTTGTAACCAGGCTGTATTTCCAAGCTTAAAACGCGCTATGAACATGGTGGTAAACAGTAATATATTTTTAATAAATTTTTTCACTGATTTTGTCATATTTCGGTAAAATTAGCTAAATTATACTGAACTGCAATGTTAAAGTATTCAAATTCATCAATTTTTAGGAATGTGTAATTTGGCTGTATTTCCAAGCTTAAAACCCGCTAAGACCATGCTGGTGTACAGTACTATATTTTGAATGAATTTTTTTACTGGTTTTGTCATATTTAGGTAAAATTAGCTAAATTATACTGAACTGCAATGTTAAAGTATTCAAATTCATCAATTTTTAAAAATTTGTAACCAGGCTGTATTTCCAAGCTTAAAACGCGCTATGAACATGCTGGTATACAGTAATATATATTTTTAATAAATTTTTTCACTGATTTTGTCATATTTCGGTAAAATTAGCTAAATTATACTGAACTGCAATGTTAAAGTATTCAAATTCATCAATTTTTAGGAATGTGTAATTTGGCTGTATTTCCAAGCTTAAAACCCGCTAAGACCATGCTGGTGTACAGTACTATATTTTGAATGAATTTTTTTACTGGTTTTGTCATATTTAGGTAGAATTAGCTAAATTATACTGAACTGCAATGTTAAAGTATTCAAATTCATCAATTTTTAAAAATTTGTAACCAGGCTTCATTTCCAAGCTTAAAACGCGCTATGAACATGCTGGTATATAGTAATATATTTTTAATGAATTTTTTCACTGATTTTGTCAAATTTCGATAGAATTAGCTAAATTATACTGAACTGCAATGTTAAAGTATTCAAATTCATCAATTTTTAGGAATGTGTAATTTGGCTGTATTTCCAAGCTTAAAACCCGCTAAGACTATGCTGGTGTACAGTACTATATTTTGAATGAATTTTTTTACTGGTTTTGTCATATTTAGGTAAAATTAGCTAAATTATACTGAACTGCAATGTTAAAGTATTCAAATTCATCAATTTTTAAAAATTTGTAACCAGGCTTCATTTCCAAGCTTAAAACGCGCTATGAACATGCTGGTATACAGTAATATATTTTTAATAAATTTTTTCACTGATTTTGTCATATTTCGGTAGAATTAGCTAAATTATCCTGAACTGCAATGTTAAAGTATTCAAATTCATCAATTTTTATTAATTTGTCACCTGGCTGTATTTCCAAGCTTAAAACAAGCTTTGAATATGCTGGTGTACAATACTATATTTTAAATGAATTTTTTTACTGGTTTTGTCATATTTAGGTAGAATTAGCTAAATTATACTGAACTACAATGTTAAAGTATTCAAATTCATCAATTTTTAAAAATTTGTAACCAGGCTGTATTTCCAAGCTTAAAACGCGCTATGAACATGGTGGTAAACAGTAATATATTTTTAATAAATTTTTTCACTGATTTTGTCATATTTCGGTAAAATTAGCTAAATTATACTGAACTGCAATGTTAAAGTATTCAAATTCATCAATTTTTAGGAATGTGTAATTTGGCTGTATTTCCAAGCTTAAAACCCGCTAAGACCATGCTGGTGTACAGTACTATATTTTGAATGAATTTTTTTACTGGTTTTGTCATATTTAGGTAGAATTAGCTAAATTATACTGAACTGCAATGTTAAAGTATTCAAATTCATCAATTTTTAAAAATTTGTAACCAGGCTTCATTTCCAAGCTTAAAACGCGCTATGAACATGCTGGTATACAGTAATATATTTTTAATGAATTTTTTCACTGATTTTGTCATATTTCGGTAGAATTAGCTAAATTATACTGAACTGCAATGTTAAAGTATTCAAATTCATCAATTTTTAGGAATGTGTAATTTGGCTGTATTTCCAAGCTTAAAACCCGCTAAGAACATGCTGGTATACAGTAATATATTTTTAATGAATTTTTTCACTGGTTTTGTCATATTTAGGTAAAATTAGCTAAATTATACTGAACTGCAATGTTAAAGTATTCAAATTCATCAATTTTTAAAAATTTGTAACCAGGCTTCATTTCCAAGCTTAAAACGCGCTATGAACATGCTGGTATACAGTAATATATTTTTAATGAAATTTTTTCACTGATTTTGTCATATTTCGGTAGAATTAGCTAAATTATACTGAACTGCAATGTTAAAGTATTCAAATTCATCAATTTTTAAAAATTTGTAACCAGGCTTCATTTCCAAGCTTAAAACGCGCTATGAACATGCTGGTATACAGTAATATATTTTTAATGAATTTTTTCACTGATTTTGTCATATTTCGGTAGAATTAGCTAAATTATACTGAACTGCAATGTTAAAGTATTCAAATTCATCAATTTTTAGGAATGTGTAATTTGGCTGTATTTCCAAGCTTAAAACCCGCTAAGACCATGCTGGTGTACAGTACTATATTTTGAATGAATTTTTTTACTGGTTTTGTCATATTTAGGTAAAATTAGCTAAATTATACTGAACTGCAATGTTAAAGTATTCAAATTCATCAATTTTTAAAAATTTGTAACCAGGCTTCATTTCCAAGCTTAAAACGCGCTATGAACATGCTGGTATACAGTAATATATTTTTAATATAGGATGGCCATTGCAATATATATATATTGTACCGGTCATATCTTCACTTCTTTTGATCACTGAGAATGCTACTAGATCATTTACTACCTAGAAAATTTAATTTACAGTGATCAAGAGTTAATGATAACGATGAATGCCACCAACCAGAACCAGGGAGAAAGAGATCTTAAACATTGTTCAGACAATTGAGAAAAGATTACAGAGATAAACATTAGCTAAAATAATTTTAAATGATTTCATAGTTTATTAAATTTATAACAATAAATTTTAGGCAAATGAATTATGAAAGAATCCTCTAGTGTATTAATCAGAGAGTGTACATGAGTACTGAAACTAAACACTCTGGCAGATAGGTTTGTTTTCTCATAAGGGGATTTATAATATTTTCCTGCTGGTGGTTTATAAAAAAATATTCCAATTTTCCTATTTAGAGATTTCACAAATAAAGCATTCCTGTAGGGAATACAAAGAACAATGCAGGTGACCTTTCCTTGGCCTGGAATAAAGCATTGGGACCAAGAATTCATATGTCTACAGAACAGCTCATGATTAACCATGTTCAAGGTTATCAAGGTTGATTCCAATACAAGACAAAAAAATAGAACAAGAAAAGATGTTTTTCTATAATCTTAAATAGAAGAAAACAAAATCTCCAATTTAGAAAAAACAGAACAATATACTCAATAAACCACCAACCAAAAGATTTGCAGTCTGCAGGAAAATACAAATCAAGCTTAATTAAATTACTTATAACAAAAGGGACAGGTGATTTTAAAAAAATTACTAATATCTTCCCAAGTATTTATCAGGATTAATAATATAAATAATAAAAAAAACCAGTAAGAATATAAAAATAAAAACTCACAACACACTCCCAGATGAATAAATAAATAAATATGGAATCTTCAAACTAAGAATTCTGATACACATTCTAAATACAATAATCAGAAAATACATAAAATAATTAAACTATTGAAACAATATACAAAACTTATACTAATGACTGGTTGCTTTAAAGATTGAGCTGAGACTTTAACAGATTTAAACCCTGGTTAGAATATAAAAGCATTTTACCTCAAGACATAAGGTCAGGTTGAGTGAGGTGCACACAGTTTATTTCACCTTAAAGTTCCAACAAAGATTTTGGTTTCCATTTATATGTTCAGAAGTCTGGAGGCAATCTTAGGGATCAGTTCTTGTTCAGGCTTTTAAGATATGATATTGAAGGAAAGGATCCAGAGTCCATCTTTGGGTTGATTTAGCACCACATGTTGTAAAAGAGATTCATCATGGCAGGCAGTTTTGGCATTCTACAGAGATGATCGCTATTTAGCAAATAGTCAATAATATAATTTTGGCAACATTTCTCATTAGCAGACAGCAAAATGTGATATTAGTACCGGTGCTATGTAGACATGGATAGTAATTTTTGAATAATAAGGCAGTACAGCAACTATCTTAAGGATCACTATTAGCATATTACAAGCTGAATCAATACTCAACAAGCAGAATAAAAATAAATAGCTGAATAATAATCAGTCCAAAATCCCAGGGCTATTTATGTGCACTCTTATCTCCCTTGTCATCTTTAATTCGAAGTTTTTGCCTAGGGCCAATCTCTATCTCTGATTTAATTATAATTAAAAAAATGTGATCAAGGCTCTTATTCAAAATAAATTAAAGAATCGTAAATGAAAAGTTAAGTCACAGCTTTTTTTTTCTTTTCGAAATAGATTACAATTAAAGAAACAAGAATGCAATTAAAACTTTCCAAAATTAAAATGCTTTGTTCAAAAGGATTAAAACTTTTTTTTAATTAGAATATTTTTACAAACAGATTTTAAATAAAACACATGTCAAAAGAAAATAGATTTTAAACTAAAATCTATTGCAAATACAAATCACAGAATTTTAAAATTAAAACAATATGTCATTATTGCACATAGTCTTAATACATAAAAAAAATAATATACAAAACTTTCAAATATTGCTCTTTTCAAACTTCATAGAAATAAAGGTTAGTTTTAATTTTGCAATGAAACTTTTGAAGTGGATAAAGCACCCAGTTCAAATGCCCCATCATACCATAAAAAAAAAAGCAAAAGCATTTCTTTGCTATTTTTTTTAAACCTTTAAATATTAAAAAAAAAAAAACTACAGAAACCTGGCTGAACGTTTGTTTACCCTGCGCTCTGACTAAAAAAAAACATTTTATTTTATTAACATAACTTTCTCCATTTTCATAATCCATGAATACAAATCCTTTTTTTAAAAAAAAAAATCAGTCCGATTACTCTAAAGTTGAACCCCTTAACCTTTGTCAGGTGGTTCTTTTTCTCTTTTAACTACTTTTCTCAAATGGGTTACTTCCTCCCTCTTGCCTTTTCCCTGTTTATAAGTTTTTGTCTTGTCCCTTTCATGTTCTGTTTTATTTCTATCTCGTATATCTCAAGAGCCCTTTGCTGGGCAAAACCCATTCATACAGTCTTTTTTAATGTTTTAAATAATGTTGCTCTATAAATAGCTTCTATTTCTGTTCTAAAATCATATTCCTTTATCTTTCTCTTTGTTTTGATTCCAAGTTCAAAACCAACAGTTACTTTAGTCAACTCATTTTTAGTCTCTTGTAAAAACTCTTTTACAATATTTTCTGTCTTTAACTTATACCTTTCTTCTATCTCTTGATCTGCATTTTCTAAATTTTCTACCTGACAATACCTCTTTCCAATCTCTGCTTATTTTTATTTCCACCTTATCTGTTCTAATATTATTTCTCACTTCTTTCATATTTTCTTTTATTATCTCATCTTCCTGAATTTCTTTACTCAGATCTCTTTCTATGGTTTTTATAGCTTTCTGATTTCTTTCAACTTTTCCCATTATTTTTGTCTCATTTCCTTATCATTTCAGCTATAAACTCTTCCAACATTGCTTGTTGACTTTGGTTCATGTCCAATAACTCTTGTTTTATTTATATTTTCTTCCACCATTGCCTGCTGACTTTGTTTCATGTCCATTTAATCTTCATCATCATCTGTGTCTCACTCCCTTTAATTGCTACTATTTGAGGATTTTTGAAAGAAACCGGACTTCCTTCCAATACTATCCCCATCAATTTCTACTCTAGCTTCCATTTTTGCAAATAAGATTAAATTCAATATTTATCTTCTATTCTCGCTTTTAAGAATTTTTTTACTTTAAAATATATAAATACAATATTTATTTATCTAAGTTTCACATTCAAAAATAAATCCAAAAGAAAACAATATTTAATTATTTATTTTTATCATATTAAAAAGATGAACCCGTTACACCAAACTGTCCAACAATACATATCCACTAGCACAAACTGATCCCTAATACTTAAATCTTGCCTCCCACACCTGAAATATTTCTCAATTATCTGAACAAGATCTCACATGAGTTTTCAATTTGAAGCCTTATCTTGATAACTCTAAGATTTTAATACGTATTGTACCAGTAACTTCTTCATTTCTTTTGATCATCGATGGTACTACTAGGTCATCTACTATTTAGAAAATTTAATTTACAATGATCAAGAGTTAACAAATAAGATGAATGCCACCACCTAGACCCAGGGAGAGCAAGAGATCTTTAACCTTGTTCAGACAATTGAAAAAATAATACAGAGACAAACGTTAGCCAAAATAATTTGAAATAATTTCATATTTTATTGAATTTATAATAATAAATTTTAGGCAAACAAATTACAAAAAGATTCCTCTAGAGCATTCATCAGACAATGCATGTGAGTATTGAAATGTTAAACACCCTGACAGATAGGTTCATTTTCTCATCTAAAGTTTAAAAAGGGTATTTATAATATCTGCCTGCTGGCAGTTTTAAAAAAAACAATTCCAGTTTCCCTATTTCGAGATTTCAAAAATAAACAGACTTGTAGTGAATACAACAAAACAGCACAAGTGAGCTTTCCTTGGCCTGGAATAAAACATGGGGACCAATAATGTCATATGTTTGCAGAACAACTCATGATTAACCATGTTCAAGGTTATCAAGGTTCACCCCAATACAAGACAACAAAATACAACAAGAAAAAATTATATTTTCCCATAATCTTAAATAGAAGAAAACATAATCTCTGATTTAGGAAAAACAGATCAATATACTCAATAAACCTCCAGCAAAAAGATTTGCAGTCTACGAGAAAATACAAACCAAGCTTAATTAACCTAATTATAATACAAGGGACAGGGGAGTTAAAAGAAAATTATTAATATCTGCCTCAGTATTTATCAGGATTAGTAATATAAATAATAATAAAAAAAACACTAAACATATAAAAATAGAAACTCACAATACCCTCCCAGATAAATAAATATGGAGTCTTCATACTAAGAACCAGATACACACTCTAAATACAATAATCAGAAAAGACATAAAATAATTAAAACATTGAAAACATATACAAAGCTTATACTAAAGATAGGTTGCTTTAAAGATTAAGCTGAGACTTTAACAGAGATTTAAACCCTGGTTAGAATATGAAAACATTTTACTCGAGGCATAAGGTTAAGTTTGGTAGATGTCTTTCAGTAGTGCACACAGTTTATTTTACTTTAAAGTACCAATGAAGATTTTGGTTTCCATTTATATGTTCAGGAGTCTGGAGGCAATCTTGGGGATCAATTCTTGTTCACGTTTTTAAGACAAGATATTGAAGAAACAACTCAGGATACAGGGTCTGTCTTTGGGAAGATTTAGCATCCCATGATGTAGAAAAGATTTATCATGGTGGATAGTTTTGGCATTCTGTAGAGATGATTGCTATTTAGCAAATAGTCAATAATATAATTTCGGCAGAATTTTTTATTAACAGATAGCAAAATGTGATATTAGCATTGGAGGTATGTAAAATAAGACAATACAGCAATTAGCGTAAGGATCACTATTCAACAAGCAGAATAAAAATGAATAGCTGAATAATAATCAGTCAAAATCCCAGGGCTATTTATGTGCACTCTTATCTTCCATGTCATCTTTAATTAGAAGTTTTTGACCAGGGCAAATCTCTATCTCAGACTTAATTGAAATTAAAAAGAATCTGATCAAGGCTCTTATTCAAAATTAATTGAAGAAAAGTAATTGCAAAATTAAGTCTCAGCTTTTTTTCTTCTTTTGAAATAGATGACAATCAAAGAAACAAGAATGCAATTAAAACTTTCTAAAATTAAAATGCTTTGTCCAGAGGATTAAAACTTTTTTAATTAGAATATTTTTACAAATAGATTTTTTTAAAAAAACAAGTTTTTAAAGAAAATAGATTTTAAAATAAAATCTACTGCAAATAAAAAATCACAGAATTTTAAAATAAAAATGAGTATGTGCATTACTGCACGTACTCTTAATGTATAAAATAAAATATACAAAACTTTCAAATACTATTCTTTTAAAACTTTATAAAAATAAAGGTTAGTTTTAATTTTGCAATGGAACTTTTGAAGCACATAAAGCATCTCATTCAATATATATAGTTGACTCTTTGTATTCTCATGTTTTGTTTTGAAGCTTCTAGAGATGGATAAATTAGCAGGTAGTAGCTTGCATCTTGTTTAGAATACTATGTATTATACTCATTCCGTGTGTATAATACATACACACATACATAGTGAATGTTGCTTTTTAGCTTGTGTATACACATATCTATGACACAACATAACTAAAAAAAATATTGCAAATAAGAGTTAAAATTATAAAATAAATATATAAATAGAATAATACATAGAGCACATATATTTACTTAAGTTTACATTAAATTATATATATATATATATATATCATATATATATATATATATATACATATATATGTGTATGTATATTACTTGATCACCTTCCCATAATAAGACTACCATATATATTTTTATTACTTGTTTTTCTTTGTCTATTATTTCAGGAATAGTTGTTTTTTGTTTTTAAATAGAAAGCCAACAATATATATATATTGTTTGCAAATAAAATATATACTTGTCATTTTTTTCATATTTAAAATAAGAGTAAATAATGAGCATATGCTTAAGTTAAATTATAACAATGAGTGTGTATAACCCAATGAAAGTGGAAGACTTGCAGAGACAACTGCAAGATTAATAAATGGATGCTGTCATACAGATCAATCATAATATATATATACTTCTAATTTATTTGCAAATTTTAATATTTTTTTTATTTTTTGATTGCTTATATATATATATTTGGATAACATATAAGTGAAGTAACAAATGTTAAATTCAGACTATCACAATAGTATAAACTGTATTATAAGAATGTATCAAAAATGTATATATGTGTGTGTATATATATATAAAGACTTGTGATTATCACTTTCATCTGACTTGTATATGGCTAAAATTTGAATTAGATTGTCCTTGAAAGCTACAATTTATATACATTATTTTTATGGCTATTGCATCACCATTTATCTGAGCAACCCAGATTAATTTGTGATCGTCACTCTCTAATTAATAGCAGCTAGATATCCATTTAATTACTGATAACTGGATAGGTGAATGAATTAATATGGTTAACTATGTGAAAGAAAAACTCCTAAGCCTGCATTTAGCTTAAGATGTTTCAATTTTACTTCATCAAAATCAGCCTTAGTTCATGGATAGGGCAAGCCAATTCACTAATATTATTCAAGGCCTTTTAAAAATATAACAATAAAAACTATTGATCCATGATTCTTGTTTATTCCATTTTCCTGCATTATTCTTATGCTTTTTTTTTTTGGTCTTGAAATTAACTCTTTATAAACATTTTGTTTTTGATTCATCATTTCTCCCAGCTGTTGTTTTATCACATTTGTTTATCATTGACAAATAACATACTTACATTTTTTTTAAAACAATTTGGGATAATATACAGTGCTTTTTTCTTTCTTTCTTTCTTTCTTTCTTTTTTGGACAAATTAAAGATATGTTAACATTATTATCAAGATTAATATTTTATCAGAGATTACTTTTAATGCTTGCCTTTAAACTTTTTTTCATTGCAAATGCATCTGTAGTATGTACTTACATGTGCTTCTTAATCCATTAGTTCTGGTTCATGATAATTTATTTCTATTATTGTTTTTTCCTATAACTATACAGTATATATTTTATTAGATAAAGATAATAGTGAATCCAAAATTGTACCAAGACTTCTAAAGCACTTATAAAAATGAAAACATTTAAGAAATAGCTACACATTATTAAATATATTATGCTCACACATTGTAATGGTCATATCTGTACACTAACGCAACATAATCCAGAGTTCTGGCAAATTCTCCAAAGCTGATCTAGATAAGGGGTTGAGACCTTAAATCAGTTTGCATATTAGCTCCCTCATCAATGCTCCCAGATTTCCTACCCTATGAATTACATATATGTGGTTACACTTGGATTCTTTTAGGTTGCGTACCAGCAGCAGCAAAGGATAAAACATGAGACTCAGGGAAGGAATGACTCTATAGCTAGGTAATTAACCAAACACACACACCTATGGCTGCTGAAATGATTAATATTCGGCTAGGCCAACCCAGAATGACAATGCATAGTTATATAATTCGCTTAAATAAATTAAAATTAATGATTCGAACTGGATTGAAATGAACTAAGAAAAAATATGTTAAACAATATTAGATTTTATATCTTTAATAAAACAAAGCAATTGTTAAGACAGCTATTCCTTTGTGCATTGAAATTCACCACAGGTGTTACAATTAGATGAGTAAATGAGTTACAGAATCTCATCCTATGCACTAGACAATTAAACCGGAACCTATTCCGTTAACAACTTTATTACATTATCATCTACAGTTTTAATTATGCCTAATTCATGCTATGTGATGCATAAAAGGTTTGCGAACAGTTAATTTGCAAGAGAGACCATTAATAATTATAATTACTCTAGGTACCTCGAAGTTAGCCTAAATTAGCTCTCTATACAAATTATTATTACATAACTAGATCGTGCATTCAAATCAAAGTTGAATTTATTAATATTAATGGCAGAATGAACTGGGATCTGTTATAGCGAAGTTTCTGATACTATGGTACTATATTAACCAAATTAAAATGGTGTCTCGAATGTGTTTCCTCATGAGATCTATCAACTCAATGATCGGTTCCTGTGGACCATACAACTTGCTATGAGAAGAGAACATTTTGTTCTGGAGGTCTGATTAGCTTGAAACATGAACAATCTGGACCGTCGTGTTCCAGTTCTAACGAAAGATATTAGAACAAAAATAAGGAATGGCCTTAAACCAAATTCCATTTAATACAATATATGTGTATAGCAAGATGCATATGCATGTAAGTGCACTTTATAGAAAACGGCCATGCTAATGATCATCGATCATTATTAAATCTAAAATGCATCAAATCTATAGCTTCTTTCTACTAAAGAACATGCTAAAGAAAAGAGTTAATTAAGTGATTTACCTTATAATTAATCTTTATTGTTCATATTATAAATTCTAGGGAGGAATAAAGCATAAGAATTTATGCATTTAATTTAAATATGCTTAAGAATATTGCTCTTGCGTTAGTTAACTAAATATTTTATTAGTACGAGCAAACCTACTTTTAGTCAGCTAATATATACTAAATCTTTAATATACATATAATAGGTTTCAGATTGGAGATTGCCTATGTGTGGGCTTTAACACCTATAAATTATCTATAGAGAGCCTCTACTCATCACTCTCAACCTCCCTCTACAGGATCTGAGTATCAATCTCCTCTCCAAATAAGTCATAGCATAAATTCATAACAAATATAATAAAATATAATGAAGGCATAACCACAGATAGAAATTTAACAAGAGTTACATTATTAAGTTCTTTTACTTTAAAAGAGTTAAGGAAGTTTTACAAAGTAGTTATTCTTACACTAGTTTAGAAAATTAGATACAATTTAGCTTAATGACAGAATTTATTCCATAGAAAAAGTTTAAATAATAAGTTTGTACACATTTATACATAGCTAGATTAGAATTATTTAAGAAATTAATAACAATAGTTTATTACAGAGTTCTAGGGATTATTTTACCAATCTTCTCTGCTAAGGCATCTGTTTTTCTGGGCATTCAGCACTTCTCTTCTGGATTGCCTATTCATCTTTACTTTCTGGGCAGGCTGCTGGTTCAAACTTCTCCCATCACTGTGACTTGTCCCCAGCAAGAGCAGAACAGCAACAGGTTGCCGTTCTAGCCTTGGGTTTTTTTTTTATATGTACAAGCAGGCATAGCTCCCGACAGCATTACAAATTAAAATTATCTAGAGTGACCGACCTAATTCAATTCCAATCAGGGTTTTTTATAAGAACACACCTATCCTCTGCAACATCACGATTTGTTTACAAGTTGAGACAAAATTCTTAATCTTTATTTTACATATATGCTATAAACATTACAAATAAAACCATTTCTTCTGTAATTTAGAAAAGTGTGTAATTGAAAAAAATAGCATAGTTATCTAGTTTTCTCTTTGTTACAAAAATAAATTTAATATCTTTTAAGTCTACTCTTGTTTTTACAGATTTTAAAACCCAGTGGTGGTTGACTAATTTCCAAGAAATAAAATTATTTTCCAAAAACAGATGTTAACCTGGTAAACATTCTATTATATACGTGAGTCTGTTAACTTAGAAATTATAATTTCTAGGCAAAGAGAGATAATTAATGTAAGAGATTTATCATCTTTGAGAACTAAATAAAATTAAAAAAAAATAACAAAGTTTGAAATCTATAACTTTGCAAGCTTCTTTCATTTATAAGTATGTGTGAAAATTTACATACCAGGTAATGTTTAACTTTATTACCTTAAACTTTAGAATTATGTTTGCCTTATTTATAGAAATTATTTAACATTATTTGCAAGATGCATTTATAAGATATACATACATACTTTACTACATACCTTTTATTAAGTGAGTTGGTTAATCTCTGAAATACACCGTCATAAAATATATGCACATACATGCATTTATGTATTATTATACCATTTCATTAAGCTTTTCTAATTAATATATGCCAACTTGGGGGTTTAAACTAAGAAAACTGTACTACTATGGAACATAGTAGTGAAACAAAATGATAAGGAATACCATTTCAACATCTACAACATGATGACAGTAATCGTGGAAATGAGTTAATCCTAGAAAGGTCATAAAAATTTGAGGGCATAAAATTTTCACAAATAAATGTCAACCTTTTTTTTCCAGAATATAATGTTTTACAAAAATTTTAAGATTTATGGAATTTATATAACTGATGTGTTATTTGGTTGGTTTTACTTCCTGATGAGCATATTGCAAGAAGGAACCATCGATTGGCAGTCCCCAATGCAGACGTCACCCCACCTATAACAATATTTCCTGCTCATCAGAAGATGTAGCACCATAGAGACTGGAAGCATCTAGAAATTTATGTGTTTGGTTTCCCAAATGGCACCACTAGAGTTCCATCTCACCACAACCTTACTTACCATCATCTGGTTATACTGGATATAGTTCAGGAGGGATGATATTCTTGTGAGCAGAATGCAATGAATGATTAGTGATGCAAAATGGACTGAACAAATAAATTAATTTTAAATAACAATAATTTTATCAACAATAATTATTGATAAGTCCTTCCAATGGAGTTCATCATTTGTATCAAATGAAAGCTCGTTTCAATTCATCTTGTGTGAAGAAGTCAAAAAGCTTTTTATCAAGTATACATATACATAGGTTTTATCACTTTATTCAGACGTGGTTTATTCAGATATGCATATAGGTCTTTATAATTCATTATCATTTAATTATTCTAATATATAACAATTTCATGTTTGTAGATAATTATTATTCAGTCAAACATAGACATAGGTCTTATCACTTTATCCAGATGTGTATTATTCAGATAAGCATTTATACATTTATAAATCATCATCATTTAATTATAAATATTTATTATTCAGTCGAACATAGATGTGTATTTTTACATCAATTTTATCATTTTATCCAGATGTGGACTATTCAGGTAAGCATTTAAACATTTATAAATCATCATCATTTAATTATTCTAATATATAACAATTTCATGTTTGTAGATAATTGTTATTCAGTCAAACATAGACATATATTTTTACACATAAGTTTGTTATCAGCCATTCCATATTTGTAGAACATTTATAATTTTGAACACATAACACAATTAATGTTTTCATATTATTTCATTAATTTTCTTTTGTTAACTTATTATAGAATTAATAATTGATAGGTGAAACATTATTACTATTATAGAATTAATAACTGAATTATTTTTTAATGCTTACCTTTTAACTAAGGTAATTTGAGGAACTAAATGCTTGGACAGGCACTGGAGGCTTACTTCATAATAGTGGATAGAGAGAAAATGGGCTAACTGCCCATATTAAACCCATTCTTCATGGAGCTGCTTGATGGTTCAATTCACTTTTATAGTAATCTAAAAATCTTAATAAAAAATTGTTGACTCTAGTGATTTTCAAGTATAGAATAATTATCTAACAATCATCTCTCTCAAAAAATAATATTGTCTGTCTTTTTTTTTGAATCTGAATTCCCCAACCTATTTATACATTTCTCTCTACCAGAACAGATTCACTTGATATGCCTGCTGAATCCAATTGGTTTTTGGTGTGTTTTCATCCATGTTCATGCCATTAATCTCAGTTCATTGGACAGTTTCTTTTTGGCGGGAACAGACTGCTTTTACTTATCTGGCTAGGTGTTTTCAAATTTTTAATTAATTTTCTCTTGCCTATGGCAATGACTTGACACCTATAGTTATTCTGCTTTACAAATTATTCTTCTGAAATATAGAATGAGCTGAAAGCAGTAAAGAGATTTTTATTTAAATGATTTTTAACTTGGAATTTATTAACCTTAATGAAGAAAGATCTATAATTTCTTTAATTGCAAATATAAATGTATTCGCTTTTTTTTTTCTCATTTTAAAAAGTTCGATTTTTCTTTTAATTTGACCAAAATACTATTTTCAATTGCGGTCAAATTTCATTATTTTTTCCTCTTCTTTAAAATATTTATTATAATTAGTCTTTTATTTTTATTTTTGAAATATTGCTAGTCTGATTTAAATTTAACCTATGTCATTTTAATTTGGGAGGGGGGATCTTTTAAATATATACATGAAACAGTATATCTGTTTCAATTGAAAGATGAAGTAATGTTCAAATATTGCAGAAGATAGTTTATGCAGAACTTTATGGTTCAATATGTTTTACATTAATCCCAGTTATTTAACAATAAAATTAAATTCCAGGTATAAGAACACCTGCATTTCAAATCTTACACATTAAGCCTGCATTATGCCTATCCCTCTTCTGTGTATTTAAATGAATATTATCCTATATTCAAGAGATCAGAGTGACGCGGTCAACATATTGGCATCAGCATGGGCTTTGGATGTTCTATCATCAGATTTTCAATGGTATGGATGGCTGAAGAGTTGGAGGTTGGAGTAGATAAAAGTCTGTCAATTAAAGTATAAAGATTTGCTATTTTAATATAAACTGAACACTGATTATTTATATGTGTGGGATATGATAATCTGGACCAACTGATGAGTGCTGGTTTAGTATGAAATATGTATATTGGTGATTATTTATCTTTTCTACATGTGTGTGGTCATGTGTATCAGTAGTATGAGATAATCTTCAATATTTTCTCTTCCTCTTTCTTTGTTTATTTTTGCTTTTTTTATATATCCTATAATAACACTTTAATCTTCTTACACTTTAAGAATAAATAAATATATTTTGCTTTAACGTGTAAGAAGAGTGAAATGTTGTTATTATATGTAGCATGAGATAGTGTGAATAGTTGAAGGTTGCTAGAAAGTCTGAGTTCAAATCCACTATATCAACAATAATATAGTAATACTTGATAGCTTGATTCAAAATGCTGCATCTTATTTCAATTATAAAAAGTCAATTTATTTGACATCTCTTAAAACTTGTAACTTTTGCATTTTATCATAATCACTTTTTATCACAAAATGTGTGTTAATAAAGCGATTAGTTAAAGTACAATATTTTCTTTCCTATGAATTTTTTTTACATGTTATTTTGTTCAATAGAAAATAAGTTGTTGCTTTTTTTAAAACTCTTAACTGATTCAAAGAGATAATATAATGCTTTCTAATTTAACTCATTTAAAGCATTAGAGTAGTCGTTATGAGTACACAATTTTTAATTCTAAATAAAAGTTCAATTTATTGTTGTTGTGGGGTTAGTAATAATAAGACTTTTATGTTTCTAAGTAAGATTCTAACCTTGAAGGAAATTTCAATTTTTTATCCTATTGTGTTTCAAATATTCCTTAATACTTTAAATATATATGTGCATCAATTGTATAGTGTTCTCTTATTGTTGTCTTGATATTTATATATGTATGTGCAATTTTAAATTAAAACTTACTATAGGTATCTGTACTTATTGTATATGTATGTTAAATTGTCTATGTGTTTAAAATTTATAGAATTATTTGGTGTTAATTATTGTGTCTGAATTTATGTTAGCCACAGAGTCCTTAGAATCAAATTCATGGATACAGTCCCATTACACAATAACATTTTTATATCTCCTGATTCAATCATTGCACTATACATTCTGATGCTCAAATCATTGTAAACTGGAAATAATGGCTTTTTCAAATAAAGCATGTATGTAGATGAAAATACAAGTAATAATTTATTATTAGTTAGATATATAAATATTTTCCATTTTATCACCATCAATTTTCATGATAAAAAAGGATGAAGAAAATTGGTTAGTACCTTTTTGTTTTTGATATTTAAATACTTGTAAAAATGTTAAGTTTAAACTATTTTTCTTTTATTTGAAGTAAAAATTTGATACAATAATAACTGATGTAAATCCTGTACTGCTTATTTTCAGTTCAATATATTATTTTATTTCTATTAGTTATTTTTGTTTATGTTTTAACATATATACTTAATATTTCAAATATTTGTATTATTAGCAAAAATATAAATGTGTTATGTGTATATATGTTTGTTATATTAAGAACTATGCAATACAGTATAATAATGCAGTTTTTTTATTAATAATTTTTTTTATTTTAATGTAAATAGTTAATTTTTAACCTTTAGACTGACAGAGTAGCCATATTGAATATTTAAAAAATTATGTTAAGCCACAAATTTTTTATTACGTGCTGACATGGTGCTTAATAAGAATTAAAATTTAAAATTTTATCATAATATATGTTTGTATTACTAAAAAAATGACATAATATATATTATTTTAAAGCTCAAACATCAAACAATGTAATTAAGCTGGAAAAAATATAGTCATTGATATTTAAAGTAATAAAAAAAAGAATAAAAGTTAATATTTCTAATAATTATTTTCATATTATTTAATATTTTCGAAATTATCATGTATACAATTTAAAATTGCATTTTTGTTAGTAGGTTAATTGGATTAATCGTAAAATTTCTAAAAAATTAGTATATAATAACAATTATCTAAGATAATCCATACATTTGAAAACTTCATAGAATAAAGACATTAGTATCTTTCACTTTTCTCAGTAGCCCTTCAAAATGTATTTTCATACAGATATTTGCAATGTATATGTCATTCTATGTCATCCCCAATAACATCGCTTATAACAAATAGTTAATATTGATCAATAATTGGCATAATTTGAATATTATAATAAAGAACTTCAATACAGTTTATAAGTTATTAAAAAGTACTATTAAAATAGTCAATATATACAAAATAAAATAAAAAAATAAAATAAAAAATGAATGAAATACTAAATTCATTACAGAGTTAAGCTTGAGGTACATAAGTTAGTAGTTTATATATATACTGTCAAAATCTTTACTTTTAGCATTTGCGTACTTTATTATTATTAAAACGCAAACAATATATTATAGAAAAATCTAAATTGGATCATAATATTTGCAAAATATGTTTATCTTTATCTCATATTACCTAATTCAAATACTGGACCCCACCCCCACATCATATCAAAAAATGCAGATAATTCATGATATAAATGTACACAATCACAAACATTTTTTTAAATATTAGTTTCAATAATAATTTTTTCATATATTTTTGATAATATATATATACGAATAAAATAATAATTAAAAAATATGCAGCTTTGAAATTTACATTGCACTAGTATATAATAGGCCTAAGTTTATGTACTGTCAAAATTATTACTTTTAGCATTTGTATATTTTTATTACAAGACATTATAGAAAAATCTAAATTGGGTCATAATATTTGCAAAATATGTTTATCTTTGTCTTATGTCATCTTATTCAAATGAATCCAAGCTTACATCATAGCAAAAAATGCAGATAATACTATTTTTTTATGTTACTTTCAATAATAATTTTTTCATATATTTTTTTATCAAATGTATATAAAAAAATAATAATTAAAAAATATAGAAAAATAAACACTGACTATTAGGCCCCCCATATCATTGTCTTCAAAATACATTGGAAAAAGTAAAACTTTTTGCTGATGTATTTTTCATGGTGAAATCTTTTCCACCAACTATCAAAAAAAAATGAGAGAAAGAAAAAAATGCAATTCACTTGATCACAAAAATTATCATAAAATTTTTATTTTTTATTGTAGAAAAATAAAACTTACCTTTATGGAAAGTAGAAGAAAAGATGAAAATGAGAGTTTAAAAAGTGCATGCGTAGACTGCATAGATTTCCATTAATATTACATTGCAAACGTTTGCCCACATTATGTGTGTGTAAGAATGAGGAGGTTAAATTAAAACAACAGCGAACACATTGGATGTCAAAAATTATAACTGTCAATAAATAAGAAAGAAATTTAAAAAAAGAATAGATTTCTAGGGTTTTGTTATTATAACCAAGCAAGTAAACAAATTCATTCCTCAACATATAGCTAGATATCAAGAGGAATTTTATTGCATCTAACTATATATTCAATAACAGAATGTTCATATAAGTTGGATTGAACTAGTTACATTAATGTATGCATATATTTAACTAATTATATCATAACTAACAAAGTACAATAGTTCAAATAATTATACTCCACTTTATTGATCAATTAATTTTAGAAAACTCTATTATAATAATTTTAAAATAAATTAGATTACAATTTTAATTTAGATAAAATAAAGTGAAAATAAAAATTTTCTGTGTTTCAATTTAAACAATACAACAGTGGAAAAGTGGCATTTCAAATGAGAAAGGATTTTTATGTCTATAAAGGAACTTTAAAAAAAAAAAAGATAATGGAAGCTAAATGTTTTGTTTTTTTGTTTTTTGCGAACAAATTAAGTTAAAATAATCACTTTTTGTGTGTGCATTTTCTCGATATAATACTATAAAGTTTTAAAAAAATTTGAGACAATTTTAATGAACAACAGCTCTAAAAAAAGAAAAAAGACCATTTCTACAAACTAACAAAATCTAGCTTGACCTGAAAGTGGTGACAAATCAGAAAAATAAAACACCATCCCTCAATACCATAGGATTTCAACATTCCACCATAAATTTTTACTTTTTAAAAAAAAAATTACTTTGTACAAGTCATTTTATATTGTGTTTTTGTGTGTGTGTTTATTAATTTAATTACTTTTTATAACTAAATTGATACATTTTTTTCTTCTTCGTTTATTTGTAAACTTTATTTTTTTAAAAATAATTTTTACAATTAAATTATTTTTGTACAACTAAGTTCACCATCATCGTCAACAACAACCATTATCAATCCACTGCAGGATGAAGGTCTCCCCAAGTTCAATCCATCTTCTCCAATCTTTAGCTTCTCTTCTCTACATCACCCTTGCACACTTTATTTCATCCATCCATCTCATATGTGGTCTTTTTCTGGGTCTTTTACAATCTCTTGAAATCCAGTTTAAGATTTCAATTGTCCATCTATTATCATCTCTTATAGCAATATGCCTAGCCCAACTCCACATCAGACTTTTAATTTTTTCAATGAGTATCAGTTTTATACAAAAATTTTACTAAGATAATTAAACTCATCTGCAGAGAACAATGGATTTTCACCAACCAAGAGAACAAACTGGATTTAAATGTGGTTTTAGTAAAGTAGATCATACCCAGGTATTGAGAGAAGTCATATGAGCTGCCATTATGATTTGGATTTGTAGATTATGAAAAGGTAATTGATTCTATAAACATTTCTTCCGTGATTAAAACATTGGATCATCAAGGTATAGATCCAGGATATTGTCATATTTTAAAGAATATTTATAAAAATGCAACAGCAACAATTAGATTACATAATGATACTGGGAAAGTCAATATTGAGAAAAGTGTAAGATAGGGTGACTCCATATCTCCAAAATTTTTTACTGCAGAGCTGCAAGAAGTATTTTATGGATTAAAATGGGAAGCTAAAGGAATGAAAGTAAATGGAGATTATTTAAGTCACTTAGATTTTGTAGATGATTTAGTTGTTTGTTTCTGCAAATAATGCTTTAGAGCTGCAGGAAATAAAGATTGATTATGATGAATTAGAAGAAGTTAACAGTTACAAATACCTTGGTCAGATTATTAATACAGATGGAAACATAATGGATGGAATTAATCATAGCATTAAACTTGCTTGGAATGCTTTTGGTAGAAATAACTTGATACTAAAAGGAAATATACCTATATGTTTGAAAAGGAAGGTTTTTAATAAATGTGTTTTACCAGTTCTTACTTAAGGATCTGAGACTTGGACACTTAATAGAAGAGCAATACAGAGTCTTCAGGCCACTCAAAGAAGTATGGAAAGATGCATGTTGGAAGTAACAGCTCTTAAAAGAAGAATTGAAGATCTGTATTTATCAGTATAAAATATATTTTTAGTTCTCATATGCATATAAAGCACTTATATTTGTTATCTTTGTAATATAGTTGTAAAATGAAATTTTTTCTTGTAAAATCTGTTTATTTAGTAGTTTTTTGCATTAATTATGATAGAAAATTTAGTGTACATCGACTGTAACTTTTTGTGGTGAATTATTTTATTCTGCAATAATTATTCTTGTTTAGATAATATAAGAATCTTAAAGAAAAAATATATTTTTATTTATATAAATGTAAACTACTGCTGTATAAAATAAGTCTACAGATTACAGTCTATCTACATATATTGTAAAAGATCCATTTTGTTTAAATCAAATTTCAAGATATCTAGACGATGATATTAATATATTGTGAAATAGTAATTAAGTGTTAAAAAACTAAGGGCTTTTTTTATCATAGGTGGTCGAAAGATCAGCGACAGCTGCTTTACAAGCAGTTGTCCCGGGTTAGCGGGATCGCTTCCCGGCTGATGCTATGACACATGAGAAAAAAAAAATTGTGTATAATAATTTATTATTTAAGTTGAAAATAATTAGATTAAAAAAAATTAGAGGTCTTTATGATGTATTGTTAAAGCGCAAGCATATCGATTGATTTATTATTTCATTGTATAATTTTAATATTTTTTTATTTAATCGTATTATATTAGAAAGTTATATTTTTCATATTCTTTGTAATTCTTTTTATTATCATTCTTGTCAAAAGTTTAAAAAGATAATCTCTGCAAAATCACTTTGAAAAATAAAATTGAATTGTTCACAGCATATAATTATATCAACAATTTAAGAGCTATAATTTGTTTCTGCAATAAAAGAAAATGTTAGTTTATAAATGACTAGTGTTTTATTGAACGGGAGGTCTAAACTAGAACTGGCCACTAAGGCAGACTGTTCCAAAAGCATTTATCATAAAAGTCAGATTAAATCTCAGCGGCTTTTCCAGACTGATTTCTAGAGGGAAAAAAATAGATGCCTCAGATTGATTACTGTTAGCTTGTTGTAAAAATTACCCATCACAAGCATCAGGTCATAAAAACTATCTCAAGAGGACCTTCCATCATCACTTTTACCTAATGCAGTTAGCGTGGGTCTTAATACAGCCTCAGAATAACACATGTGCATCTACTTTCTTCTAGTTTTCTTTTTACAATTTTATGCTTGACTAAGTTTCAAACTTATGGTACAAGTATATTATTTGTGAAAGTGAATTATTGTGTGTATTTAAATATAAATGGTAGAGATATATATATAAAGCACATTTTAAATTTTATGCTAGTTTTAAGATGTGTGTTTGTATTGAGATGTATATTTATTTATAAATATGTATAAGTTGTATGTGTATACATAAATAAATAAATAAATCCTTTAAAAAAATCCATTTATCCTTATGTATAAAAATTATAGTCCATACACTCATTTTCTTCGCAAATTTCATTTAATCTATAAACCAAATTTTTCTACATTCATTTATATATATCATTCTATAATTTCATGTGTGTTTTGACCATATTCTGTGATCATTTTCAAGGATTTTTTCTTTCAATTATTACTTAAAATACATATAGATAAATAAATTATACAAAGATATATAAAATTATAAATATTATATATAATAATAATATTATCTTAAACATTTATAAATTTATATGTTGTACATTTACATTTTATATTTATATATTGAAACAGTCAGTTTCATCCATCTGCCTCTTTCATGTATTTTACCCCCACACCTATCTATATGCCAGGTTTAAACCCTCTGAGTACCCATTTAAACAACATTAAATTACTATATATGCAAAATTGTGTATATATATGTGAACAGTAAGTCTGTAATTTAATAGTATTTGTATATATTTCAGATATATATATATATTTATTTAAAAAGATATAGTTTAAGAAATATTTTAGTTTAAATTATTTAGACAATTTTATTATGTTATTGAAATCGCATATGTATATAAGCCATTTCCATTGTTATTCTGCATGTATGGTAATAAAATTAGTTTTCTACTAATTATCAAAGTAACTTTTCCAAAGTAACTTTTAAACTTTTAAATTAGGTCACAACAATAGTCCTAAAATAGTGTGAACTCGATTTTATAAATCTAAAATGTTAATAACAATTTCGCATAATTTTATAGTGTTGTTACAATAAACAGGAGGAAAAGAGTAGAAAAACAAAATCTAAATTAGATGTTCATAATTAAAAATGTTTTTCTAAAATAAATAAATGGGTTTTTCTACTAACTTTAGCAATTAAATATATTTTTCTAAAATAAACAAATGTGGTCAAGCTTGTAAAATTAAACAGGTGGCCAGAGTTAGAAAGTATAAATACTTAAAAGTTTTGTTGTCAAGGATGGATCATATATATAATAAGTGAATTTTAAACAGAACCCACGTTCATTTTATCTTCAAAATGGTGGGGTAATAGGCCATAACCCACTGTCTTGGAAAAGAACTTTGGTCCGATAAAATATAATGTCGTATACCTGCAAAGCAGCCAATGGAAAAATGTCCATTAACTTTAAATCATCACCAAAAGTGTCAACTTATTACCGTCTCAAGTGCTAAGAACTGCAATAAAAACAGCTGACCAGTAAATTGATAAATGTTCACTCAGAGCTTTGTTCATAAAATGTGACTTTCAATTCTTTCTTTTAAAAGCTAGATATTTATTAAATCTGCCTTTCCCAAACACCTTTCCTAAAATCTGCAAAGAAAACTGTTAAATGTTAATGTTTGTCTGATTGTAAAACTTATGATATTGAATTCTCTGTTAAAATGTAAAACTCTGATAATCTATTTTAAAATAAATGTATAATTTTCTGCGGTCTTTTATGCCTATTTCTAATCTATCCAATTTATTCTATAATTTTATCATTTTGATATTATATGTGTTTAATATGCCAAATAACTCGAAACTGCAAGTATTTATTTATAAGTATAATTTTAGCTTATCAATCTGCGAAGATAATTTCAAATCTTTGCTATAATAAATATTAAATAATTGAATTATTATTTTTCTCACCCGCTGTTTCGAGATCATGTTATTATTTTTACTGATTAATTTTTGGGTATTAATATTATAATAATCAGTCATTCTCTAGTTAAAATTGTAGTTTGCTTCACTCTAGTTATAAATTATAACTATTTATATATGTAACTCGTACAATCATAGGAACTAGCCACAGAGATGTTCTCAAAGCATATTTTAATGTTTTATTCATAATTACCCTGGAAATATGCTTCGTCCTCCTTAGATTTATATATGTTGAGATGCAGGTGATAATCTTAAACTAGGTTACTAATTAAGTTAGTCCCTAAATAGTAGATTTGAAATACTAAATTTGAAAACTGGGTTGTATAGATATGCAAATAGACGCTATCTATTTTTAAGGCACAATAATATAATTTTACGTATTTGCATTATATATATGTATAAGTTGCGGATGTGTCCTTACTAAGTACGCAATGTACAATTATCTGCTTGCTGCATGATTCTTGATGAGTTGGTGGCGAAGGTCACACTTATTCACTTAGTTCGGGTAAAGCACACACTTTTAGAACTAGGGCACAAGGACCTAGATTATTCATGATTAATGCTTATCTGACTCCCTGAACTACTAATGTTCCTATTCGTAGCAAGTTGAGTGGTTGTAGGGCAAGCCTGTGAATAATGACCCATTCGCACCTTCTAGCTTTATTAATATTTTAATATGTGCCATAGAGTATATAGGTAAACCTATCATAAACCAGTTCTCTCTCCCTTTATATTAAATGCTTATCTAGTATCAGTATATACCCTAATCTAGGTTAACACACTAACTTGCATAACTCTGAGCTTGACTATATGCTCGACTTAACAAGATATATAGATAGACACCATAGGGGTGCTATTAAGTTAGTTATATTACTTTGGGTATAAAGTTCTGTATGATTCAGCAGATTACAAAAGAGCTAGAAATTTGGCATATTAATATAGGCATAAACTTTCATACCACATTACATTTTGCTGAACACTTATAATGAGATAAATGTAACATTAATCTCATTAGTTATGCAATGCCTGTGAGTGTAATATCTCACGTTCCCATTATATAATTGTGTATAATTTGATTTACTATTTGTTATTGTTTTATTAAATTAATAATATTTAAAACTATAACTCGTTTTCTTTATTGTCCTTGAATCCATTTTATCCAACTCTAGATTTATTTGCACAGACATCATTATATTTATATGTAGATCATTCTATTAAATTTCATAATCAATCACTGATATTTTAATTAATCACTTAGTCATGTGTGTGTATATCTGATCAAATCAGTGTTAAATTAGTTAATTTACGAGTCTTTTGTTATACCCTGAGTGATTGCCAGACCGAGGTTAAATTGAATGTCTATGTAAGTTGAAAAATGTCATCCATAGGGTGCTAGATCATTGAGCAGAGGTGAAAGGATTGAATGATGGCCAGATTCTGGATCCCAGCATCCGGATTCGATCAGCTTTAGTGTATTTTGCCTGTTCACCATTACAAAATCACCATCTATTGTTAATCTATATGGGGAAAAATAATAAAAATGACGGATCAATGAATTAAATGTTCTTCAAATCTTAAAACAATAAATGAGAATGCTATTAAAGATGTAATAATCAAAATTTTAAAATTCACATTCATTTTCTTAATGATCTACTTTTCCATGTCTTTTGGTATGTCATTACAAAGATATGCAACAGAATGCTGGACTGTATTATTCCAAGACCTTTTAATTACTTGTCATAAATAATTTAGTTTGAAGTATTTATAATTACTAATACATCTAATAATAATAGAAGTTTTATTTTGATGAAAGTGTCATTATCACATGCAAACAGACATTATTTAGTTGCAATTTTTTTCATTTATTGTGAGAATGTAAGAGCATAAAAAATTGATCAGTGAAGTTCTTAAAATTGAAACTATCTTGACCATAATTAATCTTTCCAAACTGTAACCCACCAATATAACATCACAATTTGATATCATTGATGTGAAAATAAAACCATTAATAAATATTATATTTTCTGATACTGATTTTGTAAAGATCTTTCTTTTCACTATTACAGAGTTATGTTAAATTTATTTGGCAGTTGTTTTTCAATTGATTAATGCTTCGAATGATCTGGACTTTTTGAAATAATTGAGTATTTAATTTGCCAAAATAATATTTGGGCTTTTAATGTTATATTTTTTTGTCAAGCATTGTTAGCTGAGAGGTAAGCTCAGCTACCTTGCAAGCAAGCAGTTGGTTGCAGATGGTTGTTATGGGTTTGCCTCCTGGCGATGCTATGACATATGAAAAAAAAAGTTATCTTTTTAATTCTTTTATTTATCTGATATTTCAAATCATTCCCTAGAACACTTTTATACAATGATTAATTTGATGAGTTTATGTTGCTGTTATCAAATAATATTGGAGCTAAAATGTCTTACAGTAGTGTTTGATTGAAAATCAACCTACAATAGGCATTTTTAAAAGCAATTAAAAATAAATAATTTTTAATATAATATTTTTTGGGTATTGTGTTTGATTTTCATTTTAATAAATTAGAAAAAATCATAGAAATATTATGTAAAGTTATTCTAAATAAGGAAATAGTCAAATTTTAGTAGTTTGCATTGTATTATAAAATTGCATTATGATTCTGTACAATGATCATCTTATGAAATAAACCATTTTATGTATTGTTTTTCCAATTAAATTAAAGTTTGAAAAATGACCACCAAGTTACCCATTAAATGTTTTGAAAGGCTTAGTTACTATAGGTTTCACTTCTCAAAGCTAATTGTTCTTCTATCTTATTAAACTTAACACAACTAAGCTTTATATAGTGATTGAAATATTAAATAATTTTCTCTGTGATACATACTTCAATTAAATTTTAAAATGGAATATTTCATATAATTTTATAAATTAAAGTATTAAAATGCATTAAATTTTAACACACTTCTTAATGTGTTTTCTGCAATCAAAAGTATGTTAAATTAATAATAAACATTCACAATGATTTTTAAAGAACCGTTAAATGTAAGTGATCTGAGAATTAAATTATACAGTTAATTTTTTATATAAATAGTTTTTAGTTTAAATAAAGTTTATGACAAAATTATTTCTTAACTTAGTTATTATTAAAAGCATTTTTTACAAATAAATAATAAAAATATTACTTGGCCCTTATATAATATTTTTAATTGTTGCAGGTTTACAAATTGCTCCATTTTTTACTTAGTTTAATTATTAAATATTTAAGATAAAACTATAATAATAGAGATTGAAATGAGCAAACAGTTTAAACTTTGTGGCTAACAGAGATTAAAAAATTCTATCTGAAATGTTTTATTGACTGTGCACTAAAAAAATAAAATTATTTTTTCAATCACAATTGAAGTTTTTAGATTTAACTTAAAATAAAAACATGGTGGGTCTAAGGATTGACTTAATTAATTTTTGGACCCTCCCATGCTTTTATTTCAAATTAAATCTAAAAACTGCAATTGTGATTGAAAAAACAATTATTTTTTTAATGCACAGTCAATAACAGCATTTAATATAAAAAAAATTTTTATCTCTATTATTTTTAAATTTCTAATATTGCCACAGTAAATGGAAATGTAAAACTATATTGTACTTTAAATTGACTGGACACTTAGACTTGATATATATATATCAGTAGATATTTCTGTTATAAGTTAAAATGTATACCCTTATGTATATATTATATTTAGTATATGTACATAATATGTGTATGTATTGTAAACAAACTTCACTTATACATATAATTTTACTGTAAATCAATATCAAACATATAGTATATATATTAAGAGGATGATGAAAAGTAAAGTTATATTGAGATATAAAATGATTGAGAACTTGTTACAAATGGCACCACAATTCATGGGGCATTATTAAACCAGAACCATTTTTTCATAGCACATTTTCATTCTGTTACAAATGGTACCCTATATAAGGTTATTAAATAAGAGTTCAGAACCTTTTCATCCTGTTACAAATGGTACTATATATAAGGTTATTAAATAAGAGTTCAGCACCTTTTCATTCTCTTACAAATGATGTGCGCTCAATCTAAGATCAAAATCATAGATTAGAGTCTCATATATATATATCTGTAGAAAAATATAAAATTACATTTTGTATATAATAGTAATATTTTATAGGTAGTCATAATTTATATAAAAATTTTAAAAGAATTTGTTTGAATAGTAGGTGAAGAAATAGTTTTGAATAATTTAAATGTGAATTTGATTGTTATTGTTTTTCTTTTAAAAGTTTTTTTGGTAAATGGAATGTTGAATGGACAAATATTTTATATCAAATAGCAAAACAATTTAAGGTATTTTCATAATTTGTTTGCTTAAAGATAGGATATTATTTTCATGGAAAAAAATGCTGAAATATTAGTAAAACCTGAAAATAGTGTTCATGAAATGTTTAGAAAAATAATGGAAGAGATAAGTAATCAAAGTAAAGAATTAAGAGGAATGATAAGTTTAATATCCAAAGTATGAGTATTCAAAGTAAAGAATTAAAAAAAGATATCAGAGAATTAAAGGTGGAGTCAGAGCATTTCAGTAATAAATTAGTCTCATTTAAAATTGAATTAAATGTTACAAATACATGGTTTGAGGAATTCAGATATAATCTGGATGTAAAATTAAGGGAATCTGATGATAAATGTGCTAGGAGGTTTAATGAATTAAAAGATCAGTTAGTTAAGTCACAGGAAAGGTTAGAAGTTAGATTTTAAAATTGAAATAATGAAATTAAGACATGCAAAGTTGGAAATAAAGAATTGAACAAAAAGTATATGAAAATTGAGAAAGGAAACGATGATTAGGCAGCACCAAAATTCAAAATAAATTGTGTCAAAACAAAGTTAAAAGATATACAGAATCATAATAGAATATAAAGAGGTCTGTAAGAAACAGAATAAGGCTGATGATGAAATGAAATTGCAAAAAGTATATAAAGAGTCAAAAATAATTTAAAGGATATACAAGAATTAAACAGTATTGAGCAAGTAAGACCAAAAGAGTTAGATGATTTAAGAGACAAGTTAGATAATTATCAATTATTTATATAGGAGATAAAGAGCAGTAATAAAAATCAAGAAAATATTTACAGTAATGTGGAAGATAGTAGTAAATTACTAGATCAAGAAATGCATAAACATTTTGAAAAGCAAGCACAAAGTATAAATGTAAAAATATATAAAATGTTAGAAGACAGGATGTTGGATATGACAACTCCTATCAAATTTATGTATGATTCTGTAGATAAGCGATATAGACATGTATATTGAGAATAAGTTCTGAAATAAAGTTGATCATGATATATTGTCACTGTATGGTGAGGAAAATAGTAAGCAGATACAGAATGGAAACGAAATTAAAGATGAAAGGGTGAATAGTAACATAACCAGACTTATATAGTTAAAAGTTTTTAAGGGGGAGTACAATGAAAACCCCATATAATATTTAAGTGTTTTAGATTAATTGTTTTCATTAAGTCATTCAAGTAAGATTCAAAATTTGTTATAGCAAGCAACCACTTAAAATTCATATGCAAAGCATTGGTAGAAATTATTGTTTAATAAGACAGAAATGTATGGAGATTTTGAATACATCTTGTTGAATAGTTTTGGGGGAGAAGAGAAGCGGGTCAACATCAAATTAGACAGGACAAGTATAGTCCTAATAAAGGCAAATAGACTTAATTCTTCTGAAAGCAGTTCGATGGCTAAATTAAAAATGCTGACTCCATTTCCATTATTGGAAAGCCAAATAATATGGATAGTCAGGAGAAATTTGCTGAGGAATATCGAGAAAACATTAACTGCTGCTGATAGACATACTATCAAAGATGTATCTGAAATATCCAGAGTGCTCGAACAAGGGAAGTACCTGTTGAAAATAGTCATAAATATAATAAGAGTAGTCATGTATATAATGTTTCCCCTCTTAAATTTGGTAGGAATAAAAGAAATAGAGATAATAGAGTGAATAGTAAAAATAACAAAAGATTACTATATGTAAATAACAATAGAGGTAACCGTAAGGATTATGATAAATCAGAAAAGGATATATATCCAACAAGAAGTTTTTATATCAGCATATCACAGAATATTCCTGTGAAAATGCTTGGGGTTAGGCTTAAAACTAGACCTTTAAATTAAAACAGGCCTCATTTGGAACATTCCTCACTATGTTGAGCCTAATAGTATCATAAATTTGAAGAGCAACAATATTATCAATTATTTAACTTCATTGAATTTTCAAATGGAAGATGATTAATGTGATAGGGCAATAGAGGGTTATTTAGATATTTGTTCAGATATTAATATCACTATTCAGGATACATTTTTCTGGATTCAGCAATCCAAATATTGATTATGTCAGAAAGATTGTATGTTAAACTTATTAAAACAAATTATGAAATTGAGGCAAACTCAAGATACCATGGCCAATCATAAAGCAAAATTGTTTGCTCAACAGGTATGGTTTAATGTTATGTTTAATTCAATAAATGTAGTTATGCCCATATTTTCTTATTTTCCAACTTAACGTGTTTCCCAATGATTAAACTAATTGTGTGTTTGGCACAACAAATAGGTTTTTAATTCCTGTTCTTATTTCTTAAAGTTTTCTTAATGTCACATCTGATATAATAGACACCTGGATTCCAGTATTGATTAATCCATGCAAATGTTTGTCTCCTATCTTCATTACCAACAATGATCAAACTTGTGTCATTTTAAATGGAAAATCCTTGTCATCATCAAAATTTAGATAGATAATATTTCCACAATTACTTATTGTATCCAATAGGTGAGAAACATTCCATCAAAGTTCTTAGTTTACCTAAATATTTGATTGGCAATTGTGGCAATGTTGCTTTAATCCAGTTTGGGACTAATATCTACTTGGTTCTATTCTCTATATTTCTGAAAATAAGTTTTATCTCAAATGAGAATTTTTTTTTTCTTCTTCTAGGTGTTGTATAACATTTATGTCCAGTTATGTGACCAGATTTCTGTTGGTCAGGTTTGTTAAAATTTAGTGGCTTTCATCTGAGTAATAGCTTTCCAAATCTATGGTGTCTAATAAATCTGCCATCCTTTCAATGCCCAACCACTTGGTAGATAACGTGATGTGTTGAATATTTGCAGGTAAGTTGTGCCTTAAAAGGTGAATAATATGACTTTCAGACAAGGAAAAAGCAGTATGTGTTCTTAAGTTTTCTACAGGCTTCAAACAAGCATTCTTTTATGCTTGTCATATATCTTAAGCTACTTGATGCAACAAAATATCGATTTCACTCCAAAAGCTTTGGTGTATTATCTCTCCATATTCATTGTAGGTTTCAAGATGGTCGTACCTTGAGTTCCACCAATTCTTGGCTGCACTACTCTAATAATTTATGCCTATATAAACTATAAAAGATTAATAGTTCTGAAAAGTCCATTCAAATAGACCGGTGGATTTTCATATGGCATCCCTTTGAAAGCTTTCAGCCTCACGAGGTTGGACACAAAACTTTTGTTCATGTTTGTTGACATCCCTTTGAAAAGTTCATGTTTATTGGTATATTACATAATATTTGATTATCCCCTCTCTTCTTGGACTCAACATTCATCTTTCTCTCTCTCTCTCTTTATTTCATGATTTTTAGATAAAGCATGCATCTTCTAACTTCTTTCTTTTCATAACATATCCCATTACATCAGTTTTGAATTTTATAATTTGTGCATCCATATTATCTTGCATTGACTTCCATGCATGCCTGTGCTTTTCTAACTTAAATGTTCTTTCCATGATGTCTCCCGTTATGTCAGTCTTGAAATTTATAATTTGTGCATCCAGGTTACCTTACATTACTTGAGTAATATTTTTTTAATATAACTTCTATTTCTGACTTGTACTGATCTATTTGATGTACCATCCATTGTTCTGATAATGTGTTATAACATGATTCAATTCTATAATTTGAGACATTTTCTGTATTTTCTTTACTAACACTTCAGGGGTCTCATTCATTTGTATTGTTTGTTTACTTCTACTTAATTGTAATTTATCCATCTTGCTCTCAAGCTCTTGGAACTTAGTTACCACAGCATCTTGCATTTCTTCCAGCACTTTGGTCTGTATTATCTTTATTTTTCTAGATTATATCATGTATATCTATTATTTCTTTTTTAACTTGTATATGATTTTCTTCAATATCTCTCAATTTGTCCATCCATTTTTAGAAGCATTCATTTTCAACAAATTCTGTTCTGCTTTTGTCCTGTATTTTTTCTATTTTGATCAAAATGTTTTTCCATCATTAATTCCATCTGACTTTGTGCATTTTCCATAATTCCATCAGCTTTTCTTAAATTTCAATGTTTTGTTTCAACTGCTTTTTCATCCTATCACATGATTTCCCTCTGCTTTTGTCCTCCTTCCATCTTTTCTATCTTTAATTCCATTTACTTTTGTCCCATTTTCTATCTTCTCTAATAAGTTAAATATCAACATCATATCTAATGTGATGATGTTGCAACATTCTTTTCAGAAAATTTTTTTACTTCACTTGCTCTATTTGTTTATATATTTCATCATTTGGGTCAACTTTCTTTATGCTATCTTGTTCACAGCTTGTTTCTAAACTCACTTCTGCAATCATCTCCTAATCTCCTTCATTTATCTCCACTTTCATTTGACATTTCCTTGATCTTTAATGACAAGTGTATTGTTTATATTAAACTTTTTCATAATTTGTAAATTTTCTTTAATACCTAATAAATCAATATATGTACAACTGGATTCCTCACCAACTGAAATACATCCTTCCCTGAATATTTTCTGTCCATAATTTCAACTTTATTTGATTATATTATTAATATAAAAAGAAAAATATATATTACTGTTACTTAATAAATTTCCATATTTTGCAATGGTGGGACAAATATTTACAAATAGAAAACTCCCAATGAAATTAATATAATTATATGAAAGTATAATTTTATATATATAATTAATTTACAGAACAGACAACATTATGTATAAAAAAGTTATACACACAATTTAAACAAATAACAAAACAACAATTTATTTACAAAGTATTGTAATTGTTAGACAAGATATAATATTATTTTTCTCTAAACATGCTTATATTACTAACTACATCATAATATATGAACATTTTCTTTATTTCATTAATTTTATGATTATAATTTAATGGTAATGATTGCCACTATCTTTTAGCTTTTAGTTCACACACATGCTGGAAAAACAACAATCATAGTTATTTGTAAAGTGTCCAAAGTTTATTTTGATTAATTTTAAACAACAATCTTTCAATTACATATTACAATACTAACATACTTCCTGGATATAATCTTACATATAGCCAAAACTTCACAAATGCAATACAGGCAAAACTCACTATATATATTGGTGGTCAAGTGATGTTTATTGACTTAAAATGCAATACATTTATTTCTATCATTAGTTTCATAGCATAGTCACAGATATATATCTATTATAAGATTATAACCAATACACCTTCCTTGTAACAATAATTCTAGGAGTGGCACTTTAGGTCAGAATTCTGATTTAATAATAAATCAACTTAATTTACAAAAATGTTTTTATTTCATGCATTTGTTTTAAAATTTAAAAAATATCAATAAAATCAAAATATGACACTTTACATATTTAGAAATGAAATTTTAATAAGGTTAAGAAAATAATTATTAAAAAGATAAATTGATTTTATATACATTTATTATTTCATTTCATTATTTTAACAAACAGCATATCTTTACAACTTTATTAAATATAATTAGGTTATGCATTATCATGTTAAGTGTGCTGTTGGGAACATATTCATGGTCTTCTTTAAATATTTGTTTTTCATTCTTTTCCTTCAATTGCATTTTTTAATAAATAAAAATTTATTAAATCTTAAATTTCATTAAAATCATAAGTTCAAATAATGAAATTAATCTTTTAAATAAAATATCTGCCACCAGTCTAAAAAAATGCATTTAATGAAAAATAAAACATTCTTTTTCACATTTATAAATTTTAAATAAATTTCATTAAAATCTTAAGATCTAAAAACAAAAATAATTCATACTAAAAATCAACTTCCCATTTACAAAAAAAAAATAATAAAAGTTTTTGACAAAAATTATTTCTTGTCTAATAACACATATATTTTTGACAAACTAATTTTCACTTAAAAATCAAATATATTTAAGCAAGTCATATATGTAAGCATTATATACTGATTAGAAATAAATATTTAATAATTCTTCAAACAAAAGAACAACAATTTATAAATGAATAAACATTAATGAAAAACATTTTGTACTCATATCTAGAAACAAACAGTTACAACTAAAATCTTAACGAATACATAATTTCAATCATGAAACTTGCTAAAAAATTAAATTTTCATTGAAAGCTTTTATTGTCACTAATCTTATCCAAGAATATACCCACATCTGAAAAATATAAAAATTAAATTTGCATTTTCACCATCTACTGAGAAATGTTGCTAACATTTTTTTACAGCATTAAATACATGTATATTTATTTTCAGTTGTCATCTGATCCTTCGTGTTAGCCGCCAGAAGCGCGATTTCTAGCTAAATTTCTAGAAATATGCCGTTTCCGCGGCCGCACCCAAGCCTTTAAGCATTCTTTCTAAAAGAAATCCTAGAAAGATTGTTAACTCGGAGTTAAGTCTACTTTCTACGCTAAAAGGTAGAGTATTAACTCGGAAGTTAAGTCTCCTTTCTACGATAAAATCTAGAAAGAGTATTAACTCGGCTTAGCGGCTAACGGTGTGGCTTTTTCCGATGCTAAAAGCAGAGGAAAATGCCGTAGTTGTTTGTGTCACGCACTATATCGTAATGCTGCGTTATGTATTTGATGTAACAAAATCGTACTAGGGTGTTTATTTTGATCGTGTCACGATTATTTAAATTTTCATCGGTGCCTTGTTTTTTTTAAGACCAATCGATGTACTGTTACATTTTATCAATTTTAACAGTATCGTGATTGTTCCTCATAAATTTGTATTCCTCCTAAATTTTTGATTAGGGTAGAATAGCGTAAAAATTTAAAAATCACGCTTTGAGTCACGTTTTAGCGAGAAATTTTCCGAGACAAAAAGTACGGCTAATTCCCACAACAGAAAACTTGGAAAAGATGGGAACTGCCAGACACAGGCCAGCGCTGGAATATTTCTACAGCAGAAAAAAAACATCCTGCTGCTGAAAGAAAAGATTGGATTGTGCGGCAAATATATGCAGATTTGAGGTCCGAAAACATCTGCCGACGGAAATGTCAAAAATAAAAGAAGTAACTTCAATTTTTATTTAAACGTACATCCCTTCTTCTCCCGATAATTGTTGGCGTCGGCAATCAAATGTAAAATAAAAGAAGTAACTAAAATTTTTATTTAAACGTAACCCCAAAACCCCCTCTTCTCCCAATAATTGTTGTTGTCGCAATCAAATGGTCAAATAAAAGGAACGTCAATTGTTCTTTAATCGTATAGAAAAAACCAAAAAAACCCTCCCACTAATTGTCCTGGCCAATCAAATGTAAACCAATCGAAGTAAGACAGTAAATTATTAGTTAAACATAACCCAAATTACTATTCGAACGTACACCGAAAAAGACTCGCTCTTGTCAATCAAAATTAAAGAAACCTAGACTATTATTGTCCCATTGTCAAATCGAATATTATTTGGGAAAACCCAAATAATTTATAAATGAAAAAAAAAAAAAAAAAGAAAGTCAAATCGGTTTTCAATCAAATGGTAACCGATAAAAGTAACTTAAATTTTGATTTAAACATACACACGAACAAAAACAAAACGCAAAACTCTCTCTCCCAATAATTGTTGTCGCCACTCACCAAAAAACACCCACCCCTCTCACTAATTATTGTCAGCAATCAAATGTACACCACTACTAAAAGTAACGTAAACTACTATTCTTTAAACGGTTACACCCCTTCTCCCAATAATTGTTGTCTACAATCGTACACACAAAAAAACACCCTTCCCAGTAATTAGTGTCGGGAATCAAATGTAAACCGATCAAATTAAGACCGCAACTTATTATTTAAACGTAACCCAAATTACTATTTGAATCTACACCAAAAAAAACACCCGCTCTTGTCAATAAAAATTAAACAACAACAACTATTATCATCCCATTGTCAAAAATATTTATTTGTAGAACCAAAACCATAATTTATAAATGAAAGGAAGTCCAATCGGTCATCCATCAAATGTAAACCGATAAAAGTAAAGGTTTTAAATTTTATTTAAACATAAACACACGCGCGCGAAAAAAAAAAAAAAAAACACTTCTCCCAATAATTTTTTCGGCAATCAAATGTAAACCTATCAAAGTAACGAAAATTATTATTTAAAGATCCATCATAAAAACCCGTTCTCTCTTGAATTTTGTCAATCCAATTTTACAAAAACTAATATTATTTTTTTTAAAAAAAAACCACAAATTACTATTTGAACACACACCAAGAAAGACCCTTTGGTAAAAAAAAAAAAAAACTATTATTATCCCATCGTCAAAAATATTATTTGGGAAAAATAATTCAGAAACGAAAAAAAGTAAACTTTGTAAACAAACCAAAAAAAAAGTCAATATTAATAGAGAATTGCTATCCCGGGAACTATATATTAATGTGTTTTTCAGTTAGAAATCGTGCCTCTGGCGGCTAACACAAAGGATCAGATGAGAACCTTATTTTCTAATATTTTAATTTCAAAAAAAAAATCAAAAGATGTCATGATAATCAGTAAAGTGGGAATTTCAAAGAAACTGAAACCACACATTGATGCCTAGTCATTGTATACACCTGGGTCTCTTTTTATGCGGACTTATTTAACACGATTTTGAAGTTACGCGATTCATCTTTCACAGGAAGTCAAAGTCCGATAATGCGCTATTACTTTAAATAATAAATTTCGTGCACTTACGTTATATTGAAAGTAATAGCACATTATTGGAATTCAACTTTCATCTTAGTTATTTCAATATTTTCAGTGCTTTATAATAGTAAGATTTTATGCAATAATGAAATTAAAATTATGATTTCCACATTTTATGTATACACACATTAAATTTTACAAGATTATAATGTAAATTTGTTCAAACATTGTGCGTGTTAATTTTGCATTTTAAATCACATTCTGTTTTTGCTTTTTAAAAAAGAACGTAATCAATTATTAATCATTTAGTGTCCACAAGTTTATTTTTAAAAGGTCAGTAATAGCAGTGGGCACAATTAAAATCTGATTTTTAATTGGAATTAACAATTTAAAAATTACTTACGGGCGACTTGAAATTAATGTGATGTAAAACAAAATTTGATTTTTAAACAGAATTGAAAATTAAAGACAAAAATAAGAATTTAATTTTTAGTTGTTAGTATTAACTAAATTTTTCCCATCAGTGGTGAATAAATGTCTTTTTATTATCATAAGTCTAAGTTCATAAACAATTAATAAAATCATCATCGTCGTCAACAGAAAACCATTAACACAACATGAGAGTGAACTTGGCGCTAGTTGTATTTCCTCTTGTGAGAATAATTGCTGAGATATTCTTGACTTCATTTAAGGAGAAGCCAAATACATCACATCACATAAGAATCTGATTTTTTACTAGTTTGCAAACGAACGTCTTTTTGGTCAAATAGCGATAATAATTAAAATGTGTATAAAAAAATTTAAATTACTGTACTGTAAATTATGCATAAAAATATATTATTTTGAATAAAATTAAATATTATAGTTAAAAAAAGTTTGCCTTGTATCATTTTTTTTCAAATTTGAAATTTTTTATTAGTCATATTTTATGTCCTTATTTTTTTTTTGCGTGAATTTTAAAGTAATTTTACGTTGGTGCTTTGCTTTTATGCGAATTTTAAAAAATCACAGACCGCACCCCCTTTTTTCAATGTAAGTTACGTCTATTTTTGTGCGATTTCGTTTGCATGTGTTTTCTGAGGCCCTATCTATCGCGTAAAACAAGACCCAGGTGTATTTGGCAATCTTGAATTTTTCGAGATTACTTCAAAAAACATTACAATGGTCTAAAATCTTGTTTTTTTGGGGAAAGTTTATGATTATTTTTGTATTGTAATTGGTGTAATAATTATTAGAAATCAAAAATATATATTACTACATATTTATGTTTTACAGAAATGTTTTATTTTTAAATATAAATGAATATATTATTCTGAATACGGTTACCAGAGAGATTATGGCTGCAGGAAATACAGCTGTCTAGAAATGATGTTACTCATCAGCCTGTTATAATGTTTAGTGATATCATAAAAATTACAAATAAAAATTAAACTTTTAATGATTAAATTGTTAGATTTAGTAGATATTAAAAATAATTCATTCAGATTTTAAAACAAACATCAAACAAAGAAGATTCTGTACATTTTGTAAGTTGAATCGGCTCCACCTGAAATTTGATGATGTGATAGCATTCATTTTGATTAAAAGCTAATTTTTAAAATAATTCTGAAAATCAACGTGATTTTTTAAAAATTTATTTAATTCCTAAACAAAAATATCTATCAAATGAGGTCAAATTTATTATATTCTGATAAATAATAATGGTCTAATATTAAAATGAAAGTTGAAAGCTTAAATCTAATGAGAACAAATAAATCTATCAGAATGTTAGCAAAGTGCAGAAGGATTAATGGATTTTAGCTAATAAAACCCCATATTGCAGATTGCAGTGCTAACAAGATTTTTTTAGGATCATATATCTTAGAGAGAAAAAAGAGCTGCAGTAGTCACTTTAAAACTAATTTTGACAGAAGTTACACAGGCTATGAAATGTTAAAATACTTTTTACCACTTAAATACGATAATAAAATCCATATTAATAAACCTTTAAATGATATAATTTAAAAAGTTTCAAAATATCAATTTTTTTTTTTTTTTTACAAAATAAAATATTCTAATATTGATACATATAATATTACTATAGAATATTAATATAAAAATTTTAGGAAAATAGCAAAGAAAAACAATATTTATATTGTTTTGGGAATCACACCGAATAGTTATGGGAATTGAAATTTGCCCATTATTTTTTCTTAAACTGTTTACTTTTTTTTTCATTCAACTGTTGAGTAATTAAATTTGTCCTGTGTTTTTTAAATAGGTATTTAGATAAAATAATGCCAATTTGCTTTTTATTCATTTGCCTTAAATACACATCTATAGTATAACGGGACGATCCTTTTCAGGACTCGAGGAAGTCGCATCTAACTATATTTAGACTTTGAGTCTTCTTATAGAATGCCATGGATGATGTGATTTAAAATATAATCCAATCCACTCCTCTATTAATAACCTCGTTACTCTTGGAATTTGAGCTCAGAGTAGAAATCGCAATTGACTCTCTTCAGGCATTTCCACTAATATCCCATAGTAATGATAAATTTAGTATAAGCTATATATAACTTTTTTATAAATATTAAATCACTAAGTTGATTCAATATATATATATGCGTGAGTATATATATTTATAATTATTGGTTTTATAAAATGACTAAATAAAATAAACAAATGAGACCTGTTTAATTTTAAAATCAAGTTTAACACATTTTAATCCGTTATAGAAACAAAAATATTATCACAAAAATAATAAAAATATTAAAATTTAGAATCATAATCTGTGCTTATATTTAAATACAATAATAAACTAACATTCAGAAAAAACATAATGTAATTATTTACATATATATAATTTAAAATCATGTGTATAATAAATAATACCACTATACATTATAAATCTATGTATTGTGTCATTAAAATGATTCAGTGTATGTTATATGTCTATATAAGATAACATCCATTCACACTAGATTAATAATAGAATGTATTCTGATATTAATTATGTATGTTTAAAAAGAAATTATGATAACTGTCAGGTAAGATTCAATTTGGAATATAATAAAACTTACTCCAAATTGAAATAATTTAAAAACTTTACCTTAGTCAGCCGTCACTTTTATCAGAGCATATATCAAAAATATCAACATCTAACTTTTATTAAATAAATAAAAATAAAATGTTCATCTTATCAGTTCTCCAATTTAATATACAAAGTAATTTTTCCACGTAAATATATTATCCACAAAGGAAATAAAGTTTAAGAGTTCTTAAAGTACACAATGAAGTAATCCAAAACGAGAAAGAATAATGGTTGTATATCCCTTCTTAGACAAAATAAAATGACGATGAATGTTGAAAGATAAAATTAATTGATCATCCTTCAAAAAGGTAATCCAAATATTCATTCTTTTAAATATTTGCGTAGTAAAATATTTAAAATCTTCTTCAATATAATACTCCATTATTAAGACAACTTTTTAAATGGGAATTACGATGATTATACTTTAGGCGTTAAGCAGGAATAAATTTACATGTTCAGGTTTAAAACATCAGCAGAAATCCCTGGCATAACTTGTCTAGCCAAAGAACATCTTTATACATTTTTGTCTTCTTATACATATATTTTGTAAACTCATTTCGAAGACGTTGATAACTTTTATAACCTTGTGAATTTCAATGATTATTTTTTTATAGTTCTTTATAATATTAAAAGTAAGTAAATTAATTACTTGAAGCAGGTTTTAAAATATTGAATCTTCTTTTTTTTTCTTAAATGTGTTCTAAATTCGAACACATTTAAATTTACAGATGTAGTTCTTGCCTTGATAACTAAATAGAAGATTATTGTTATAACAATATTAGTTCGTTTTTATAGTGGATTAATTTCTGCAAGCATATCACATAATCACACGCACACTCTCTATTGTTTAAAATATACAATTTGTAATGAACCCCAAACGTTTATTTCCTTTGTTTCAACTGATAAAAATGCAATGTTGACTTAAGGCTTTGTCAAATGTCAAGTTTTGGTTAATAAAAAATACTATTAGTTGGAAACATTTATTTATGTGTGTGTATAAACAAATTAGAATTATTCATTTTTAGAATTATTATTTTAATACTAACTAGTTTATGTATATAGCTGATACATGAAAAGCTTAAGATAGGTGTAAGTTATTTATATCTGTTGATTCGATATAGGCACAGTTAAATTCACAAAGAAATACAAATTGTTTTAGGTGAGGCTCATATGGTACTCTCACAATAGATATATAAGCATGTATATGTACATTTAAAATATTTGAAGCTTAGAGCAATATATAAATTAGTTACAAATTATTCAAAATGATTCTTGAGTTTGACATTAAGTTTTGATATAATCTGGGATTAAAACAAATATGAGAGTTTCTTGAACTTACAAATATTAGGGTTATCAGATTTAATTCACAAGTTTTTTAAAAAAAAATACATACTTAAACAAAATAATGCATAATCTGTTATCCTCTTTTTTCTTTAACTTTATGTTTATGTCTATATAAAATTAAAACATCTGAGTTTAATTTAATATATATATGATTTTTTTTCCTGAAAGTTCGTGATGATAGCTTAATTATAATTATATGTTAAACTATTTCTGTCAACAAATTTTAATTGTTCAATATTTTAAGAAAAATTCAAATTTTATTTAAACTTCTCAAATATATTTATCTGTCAATAGTAACACACTGCATTATTCTCTATTCTTCTTCAGGTATTAGTGGCCTGACTAATGGCAGTGCTACCATGAAAATTAAAGCAGTTATCTTTAGATTCATGAATAGTGAAATTGGTATAGTGAATTAGCAGAATAGCTTAGTTAATTAAAACATCATTTTAAATTCTATATTCAAAGATCAATGGTTCAATTCCAATGCTAATACTGTGATCGGCCAGCAATACTTGAACAAAGGAGAATAATTATATCACTCAAAACTAATCTATGTATATGAAAAGTTTAAATTAAGTTTGAAATTTTCTAAAAAAATTTAACAATCAAAATTAGATAACAAAAATAATCAAACATATAATTACAAATGTGTGTATATATATATAACACTTTTAATCTACATTAACTACAAATAAACCTTAATAATATATATATATAAGTATGTATGTATGTATTAGCCAGACATTAATGGAGAAATGCTTATGATTTGTTTTGGGTTTTGAAGTAACATGAGAATATAGCAAACTTCAGGTCTTCAAGTGTTCATTAAAACTCATGATCTATTAGGATTATCACCATTGTTGGCCAATTACAAAACATATCTACTTAAATTAAAAAGTGAGCATCTGTAAGAATATATATATATATATATATATAAGTTTTGACTATAAAATCCCAATATTATTAATAAGTATGAGTGTTTGTGATTGTGTATGTGTAGTTCATAATTCTAACTTTATATACACAAGAAATCAATATATATATATATATATATATATATATAAATGCATTAGAATACATAATAGAATACATAATGTAAATATATTAATTTCTTAAGTGCAAGCAGATGATATAATAATAATGTGAAAGGCTGAAACCTTTGACAAATGCACCTTAAAATGCTTTATATGACAGCCAATCAGATGTAATAATGACTGCACAGGGAACTCTTAATTCAAAACACAAGGCAGAGATTTTATGAGAAAAAAGATGGACCACACCTTCTTCTCTACTTAAACTTATATATAAATAAGCCAGACTCAAGCATTTTGAACCAAGAGCATAAAGCTTTAAACATGTTCACATTTAATTCACTAAATATTATATTTAAATAATCAATAAATAAACAATAAATAAATAAACAATATAAACAATTTTTTACATAAATAAACAATGTGAAATCTTTCCATTTACTATGTAGTAATTTTCAAATCTAATGAAATGATTGTAACAAATGTAAATATATTAATTTTTTACATGCAAACAGATGATATAATAATAATGTGAAAGGCTGAAACCTTTGACTGATGTGCCTTAAAAATGCTTAAATGACAGCCAATCAGATGTAATAATGACTGCAAGTGAACTCTTAATTCAAACACAAGGCAGAGATTTTATGAGAAAAAGATTGACTCCGCCTTCTTCTCTACTTAAGTTTATATATAAATAAGCCTGACTCAAGCATTTTGAACCAAGAGCGTGAAGCTTTAAACACCTTCACATTTAATTCACTAAATATTATTGAAGCGTAAAATCTGTTACACACATTTTTGCTTTACTGACTGGTGATTCAAAGGTTTAAACCCAGGTATATATTTGTAAATCACTAGGGAGTGAAAGGATACACATACAAGTGTTTTACTCCCCCCCCCCTTGTTTTTTTGTACTTTCATAAATTAAACATAAAAGTTTAAAATAGTGATTAATTTTAATTTAGAAATATTTAAATTTCCATTCCCTTAAATAATCATGTATGTGTGTTCAAGATTGCTAAAAAAAAATATTAATCATAATTAAATATTAAATATTTTGCATATTTATTTTATATTTTATAGTTCATATATTGTATTTTAGATGATGCAATATCAAAAAAAGTTCTAAAGAGTAATTAAAATAATTCAGAAACTTATAAATAAAACAATGTTCTTGATTTAATTTAAAAAAGGTAATTAATAAATTAAAATCCCTTAGCAAACATAATGTTAATGGAAATTATATCTTTTGAATCTATTTCCATTCTTGAAATAGATTAAAACAATACTCTCCAGAACTTGTTGCTTTATCACTGAAAATAAAGAATGGGTGCATTCAGGCCACTTAATGGACATCCGGGCTTCATCAGTGGAAAGAGAATATTCAAGAAGGTCTTGCTAGCATATCAATACAGCTGAAATTTTAGGCTAGTGCTTTTTGTGCGCCATTTTAGTCAGTGTTGCAGAATAGATCCACGTCAATCAAAATCTTGAAATATGAATTCAGAGTAAAGGGACTAAATTTGCTTCCCCTTTCTTCTTCAAAAATCATTTCCATACTGCCATGCTAACATGCCATCTCCACTTATGGATTGCCTAAATTAAATGCTGAACTAACTATCTCAAAATGCCAACCATTATTTTTCCAAACTGTGCATTGCCAACCGTGTTTTCCACATTTTATAATCTTATGTGTACCAATCCATACAGACATCAAGTCATCAAGTAATGGAAGGTAAATCCTAATCATGCCGCTAATATGAACTCCTTTAAAACTTTCATTTTAAAATCTAAATTATTTGTAATGTAATTCTCTCCTTATTTAAATTTGGCATTATAGTGCTAGTTATAATATTTCTATAAAGTAATGACTTCTCTTTCTTTTGTAAAATCTAATGCACGAATCTATCACTTTATTTTTTTATGCATTTCTTTAATGGGTTTCACAATTTCTATTTTAATATTTTAAATGCGGCAAACTTTTAATATCAATATTATAAATTTTGTATGATTTAATTTAATATGCTAATAGTGCAATCTAGTGAACCGATCCTAAATTTTCTTATTAGATATCCTCAATATTATGGGATGTTAAACCGTAAATGTAAGCTTTCTTATTCTTACCTAACTAAAAGTTTGCTCGATTGAATAAGATTTTTAAGTTTGTTCTATTTGCTTAGTGGCAAATTATTCACTGCTACATTTAAGATAACAATTTAATGCCATTTTCATACTACTGATTTTATTTCTATACTATATTTTAAAGTAAACTTTTCTGTTTTTTTATAATTATGTGATGTGATGTGATGATGTGATGTGATGTATTATGACTTCTCCTTAAACGAAGTCAAGAATATCTCAGCAATTAAGCCCAGATAAACCTGTTAGCCACTTTCTTTTACATTCCCCACTCTAAATTTACCCATAATCTGCTCTATCCCATTTCCACAACATAATTTTTGTCAACTAGTTAGAGTATTAATATTTTTTAATGAAAAGAACAAAATTCCCACTTTTTATTATTTTGACATCCTAACTAATATTAAAGGTCATTTGCATACCTTTCAAGAGGGATCAAATTATGTTATATCATTATGCTAGATTCTATTAAATTACGAGGGCCTTAATTCACATATCAGCGTCATGAAGAACCTGATTTTTTTTTTATTATTAGCGTTGCTTGGCTTGGATAACATTCCGAAAATTTCTTACATTTTGCTTTGTCAAAATTAAAACCCGGAGGTCTGGGATTATTCATTACTTATGGCATATCCTTGAATGGGGTTTGGAAGCATTGACTCCAGGATACTGTCAGGTTGTCATTTAGGCTCTGCATGGGTAAACACCTTCCTACACAATCACCTTTTCAAATGCTGACCTGTCAGGTGTACAGGCACATTTCATATACTTACGTAATTGATGAAGCATTCAACCTAAAATGGACTCAACCTTTTCTATCTTTATCATTTAGTCAGCATCACAATTCTTGTTTAATAGACTTATATTTGCCCGTTTTAAATCTGTAAAACATAATGCCATGATTTCTAAATCCATTTCATATTTTTGTTTAGATTATAAGTTAAGGAATGTCATTTTAAAGCTTATTTAAGCTACCCGCCCTCTCATTGAAACAATGTTTGAGTGTGCTAACAAACAATGCTAAATAAATCCTCTCCAGTCAAAAAGGAATAGAATAAAATACAAATAACTTTTCTATCTAAACATTTTGAGGTCTAATGACTGTTTAAGTAAATCATGTAAATTATAAAATATTTTCGTGTGTGGTTCAAATGAACCATAGTAAATGAAATTGAGGTAACTTATATCCCATTTCTCTGTTCGTTAAGGCCATTTATTTTTCATAAAATAATCATAGCGTTCAAATTATAAATTGGTATAATTGGTATCTATTGTTAGCATATTAAGCCGCATCTTTTAACTATCTGTACATTCTTTTTGAATCATCGTATTCAATTGGGGATTTGCATATTATTTCATCATTAACTTATGTGCTAGTATTAGGTAATTTCTTAAATATGCAAATCAGTGCTCATAATCAAGTGAAATCCAAAATTCTATTAGATTTATATGTAAATAGATTCGTGACTGTTTGCTAAATTAAATAACTATTTGTTTATTCATTTTTCTCATAATATTAATAAATTATTAACCATATAATTAGTATTTAAGAGTTCTTGGCCTCATGAGTGTAAATTATAATCTTAAGCTATTTGTTTATTCATTTTTCTCATAATATTAAGAAATTATTAACCATATAATTAGTATTTAAGTCTTCTTTGCCTCATGAGTGTAAATTATAATCTTAAGCTTTTTCTTTCTGTTGGGGGCAGGGATTCAAAACCTAATAGTATTATCATTCCCTGTAGATCTCTTATTTCTCCACTGTTGCTCCGGGTCAGGAATGAATAAAATTTCATTTGTTATCATCAGAAATGTTCGTAATGTTATAGATCTGGAAAATAGGCAATAGGGCAGAGTTCATAATTGTTCCTGACTTATGTATCTTGCACATGATTGGACTCTAGGTATTTTTGCCTAGATGCTAGCTGTCGTTAGATGAAAATACAATTCATATCGGTACATTATATATAAATAAACAACATGAAATCTTTTGATTTACTATGTAGTAATTTTCAAATCTAATGAAATGATCGTAACAAATGTAAATATATTAATTTTTTAATTGCAAGCAGATGATATAATAATAACATGAAAGGCTTAAACTTTTGACAGATGTGTCTTAAAAATGCTTATATGACAGCCAATCAGATGTAATAATGACTGCACAGGGAACTCTTAATTCAAAACACAAGGTAGAGATTTTATGAGAAAAAGATGGACCCCACCTTCTTCTCTACTTAAATTTATATATAAATAAGCCAGACTCAAGCATTTTGAACCAAGAGTGTGAAGCTTAAAACACCTTCACATTTAATTCACTAAATATTATATATGTTAACAATATGAAATCGTTTGATTTACTACATAGTAATTTTCAAATCTAATGAAATGATTGTAACAAATGTAAATATATTAATTTCTTAAGCACAAGCAGATGATATAATAATAACGTGAAAGGCTAAAACCTTTAACAGATGCACCTTAAAAAGATGCTTACATGACAGCCAATCAGATGTAATAATGACTGCACAGGGAACTCTTAATTCAAAACACAAGGCAGAGATTTTACAAGAAAAAGATGGACCCCACCTTCTTCTCTACTTAAATTTATATATAAATAAGTCAGGCTCAAGCATTTCATTACAATTGAAAATTACTACATAGTAAATCAAAAGATTTCACATTATTTATAATATATTAAAGATCAGCCTTCTCAAGCTATTGTGCATGCGCTTTTTACGAGTGTTAATAATAAATGAATACTTTCATTCCCAACACAAGATATAGTATTTATGAAAGAATACAATGAATCCACTTATTCATTCCAACCCAAATGCTTATATATGGGTAAATCTTAAGTACTGGAAATGAAAGCATGAGGATAGACCACTCACTTTAAATTACTGTTTACGATATCTGAATGAATGACGTCAGTGAAATTATCTAGAATTTACTAAACGTCACTCGCAAATGAAACTTAAACATATGTAAATAAGCATTTATTTTTATAGCACTATGTTTTATAAATTGTAATACATTAAAGATCAGCCTTCTCAAGCTAATGTGCATGCGCTTTTTACGAGTGTTAATAATAAATAAATACTTTCATTCCCAACACAAGATATAGTATTTATGAAAGAATAAAATGAATCCACTTATTCTTTCCAACCCAAATGCTTATATATGGGCAAATCTTAAGTATATATAATATTTAGTTAATTAAATGTGAAGATGTATTAAGCTTCAAGCTCTTGGTTCAAAATGCTTGAGTCTGGCTTATTTATATATACATTTATGTAGAAAGGCAGGTGAGGTCTATCTTTTTCTCATAAAATCTCTGCCTTGTGTTTTGAATTGAGAGTTCCCTGTGCCATCATTATTACATCTAATTGGCTGTCATATAAACATTTTTCAGGCACATCCGTCAAAGGTTTCAGCCTTTCATGTTATTATTATATCATCTACTTGCACTTAAGAAATTAATATATTTACATTTGTTACAATCATTTCATTAGATTTGAAAATTACTATGTAGTAAATCGAAAGATTTCACGTATTTATATATAATATTTAGTGAATTAAATGTGAAGGTGTTTAAAGCTTCATGCTCTTGGTTCAAAATGCTCGAGTCTGGCTTATTTACACCTGGGTCTCATTTTATGCGGTAGGTAAGTTCCACAGAAAACCCGCATTAAAAAAAATTGCACAAAAATAGACTTAACTTACCTTGAAAAATGGGCAATAGGTTCTATAATTTTCGGAATTCCCATAAAAGCAAAGCAAATTTGCATTAAAAAAATAAGCAAATAAATATGACTAATAAAATTTTTTAAATATTTGAAAAAAATTAATACAAGACTAACTTTTTTTACTTTTTTTATTAACTACAGTATTTAATTTTACATTTATTTATTTTTTTATTAAGGAAAAAAAAATGCAGGTGACTGATCAACCACTACATGATGTAAATACATTTGTTTAAAAGAAATCTTTAGATCATACTACAGTCAATAACCCTAGTCTTCTCCATTGATTCATAAAAGTCTTTGAATTGCCAAGTCCTTTAATTCACACATCCTTAAAACTTCATCTATGTTTCCACATCTTAGTATAAACCACATCTATGGAATTTATACTTTAATCTGTTTCTGAATTTCTATTGCTTTCCTGTTCTGAGTTTTCTTAAAAATTTTCCTCTTGTGAGCTTATTTCTTCATCATCTATGATTTCTTCTGATTCATCAGTACACACAGGACTAGTAATAATTTGTTGCTGCATTTCCTTTGGATAGCCATCTACTTCCTCGCTTCCAGAACTGTCACTACGAGCCTCATCACTCCATTGCTCTTCTATATTATCAATTTCTTCAACTGGATTATCAGACTTTTCTACGATACCCTGCACTACTTCACCTTGCCTGCTTCTGGACCTGTCACTACAAGCCTCATCATTCCATTGCTCTTCTATGTTATTGATTTTTTCCTCTGGATTATCTGCCTCTTCTGATATTATCTGCCCTACTTCACTGTTGCTACATACACGCCCCTTCCAAAAAAGACATGCCCCTTTAGATTCAACAATACATTTGAAGATCATGGGATGAGCTAAAATATCATGTTCCATTATACCTCTGGGTCATTGACTATCTGACCTTCTGATTCAGTTTCCATCTCATCCCCTGACTCCTGTTGAGCGAACTTCTGTCTTCTTTTCCTTTTTCTCTTTCTCCTTGAGAGACCCTCAGTTTTCTTTTCTTGCTCACCATACAGCTCGATGGTTGAGCCCACAACACTATGCTCATCGGTTTGTGAGCCAGAGCCATTCTTATTTTTCCTCTTGAAACTTGCACCTTGTGTCATTTTACCCATTTGAGTTGAACCATTCTCATTTAGTTCTGTATCACTGAACATGTTAGCTTTTTTTAATTGACCTATTTCTTCTAATGTCCCTTCAGATTCTTCAGATTGTATTGATTCGGAGTTGGTCAGTTCTGCCTGTGCTGATTGTTTCTTTATCTCTTTGGCTGTATCTCTAGCTTCACCTGCATTTGTCCCATCTTCAAATCTACTGTGCAAGGGTTCTTGATTTTCCTTATAATGTAGCTTATTTGTTTTCACTTTATCTTTTAAATGAGATTCTTGTGATTTTTAGTTCTAATTGTTGATTTATAAGTGAAGGATTGCTTGATGTTATTGTACATTTGTGGAATCCACTATAGCTTTCCCACATTCTGTGCATACTCTTTTTGGACAGGCCCTAATTAAATGGCCAGTGTCTCCACATCCATAACACTGTGGTTGAATTCCTCGAATTACTTTGTATATTGGGCTTTTATTCTGCTCAAAAATAGATGGTATATCCAGTGGACTGATACCTTCATACATATTTTAATCATTACTGCTAGCATTCATTTGTAAACTGGTAGTAAATCAGATTCGATGTGACGTGATTATTGTGGCTTCTCCTTAAATGAAGTCAAAAATCTCTCAGCAATTATGCCCAGAAAAACCTGTTAGCCACTTTATTTTTATTCGTGATGTGATGTACAACTAGCGCCACTTTCAGTCTTGAGCTGTGTTAATGGTTTTCTATTTCTATATTAAAAAATTAGATCGAAATCAAAACAAAAAGATTATGCATTATCATTAGAAAAATTATTTTCAGTTTATAAAACTTCATTTTTTATTTTAAAAATCAAAAAGATTACTTATTTCTGTTATATATAACAAAATACGTTTTAAAAGTTTAATTTTTTGGAATATTTATTGCAATAGTTTTATATGTAAGTATAAATCTATTATTATTATTTACTCATTAATATAAATAGGTTATTTACATAGAAGCTAAGATTCTTAATACAGCTTCAGGCCATATTTATGTTGGCTGCTAATATAACGTTATATTTTTTTTTTAAAAAAGTATTTCAAGTCAAAATAAGTTATTAATAATTTAAATTTCTTGATATCTAATAAATATAGTGAAATATGAAAGATATTAAGAAGAAATATGAATCGCATAACTTCAAAATCACATTAAAATAATCCGCATAAAACAAGACCCAGGTGTATATATAAATTTAAGTGGAGAAGATGGGGTCCATCTTTTTCTTGTAAAATCTCTGCCTTGTGTTTTGAATTATTATATCTGATTGGCTGTCATATAAGCATTTTAAGGTGCATCTGTCAAAGGTTTCACCCTTTCACGTTATTAGAATACATAATGTAGTACTGTTTTTGATTTTGTATTATAATAATATGATGCTTATATATTCTCCCTGTGCACATTTATGATGAGATTTTTTTTAATTAATAGGGTTTTTTTTTTTTCATTAAGAGGGTTTTTTCCCCTTACATTGAAAAAAAAAATCTCTGGCATTATAAAGAGTTCAAAATAAATATTTCTTTTTTAGTTTTAGTACATGTTGTGTTATTTCCCATTCTTAATTGAAATCGTATATTTCCATTAACAGTAATTTTTTTAAAAAAAAATTCCATATTTCAGATGAGCTTTTAAATTTAGATTTTCTGTTAAAGGGATTGTGATTCTTAGTTTAAAAAGCAGCTGTCAATAAAACAGAGTACAGCCAATCTCATTTGCTGATAACTAAATTAAACATAGAGGGTTTGTTCTCTTGTATAATATGCACAGATTCATTCTGCTTGGAAAACTTTGTCAATAGCTAGTCTTCTTTTCATGGATATTTCAGATCAGCAAATCGATCGCAGTGAATTTTAATTTTTTTTTTAAAACTAAGACAGGGATATAAAAAATTGAAGTTAGAACCTTTTGTTCACCAACATAACTTCTTCATTTCGAACATAATTTCTTTACCTATCATTAAAATTGTACTAACTGACAAAATGTTTTTAAAAGATATTATTCATAAGTTCAAATACATTTTATATTTTCTTAACTCTAGTCTCCTTAAAGGAATGTTTCAAAATTTAATATCACGCCATCCCTCAGTAATATTTCTATTTCCAACTTAATTAAATTCAAGTTAACCAGTATACATATAAAGTTTTTCTCTACGATCTTATATGCTTTTTTTTTTAAAAAAAAAAGTGTATTTGCAAAATGATTCAGAGAATGCCGAGTATTTGTCTTTTAATGATATCAAGTTTGGAATAAAATGTATATTTATGTAAAACAAGGAGAGTCCGATTCAATAAAGAAAATGTAAAAGACAAAGTAAATATTAAAAAATATTAGATTAAAAAATATATTCGTAATCTTATTGTAGATTTATACGTAAATATGTATATCATTTTTTTTTTTTTTTACATCCACTCTGTATGAGCAATTGTTTTATTTTAATCAAATTCACGGAACAACAAAAAACGACGAGAAAGCATTTATTTGTTTAAAGCCTTTTTATTTATAAAGACGATGAGGTATATTTATTGAATTCTCCCATGAATATGTAATGAGTAAACACTGGAAAATACAATTTTTTGCACAATAAAAGATTCAAAATGATTGACAACTTTAAATAAGTGATTTATTTATTTACATAAGCATATATATACACTGTACATTGAAAATATACGTTATCCTATAAGAATAGAAAAAATTAGGGGTTATCTTCTCTGCCTAAAGCAGACTGACTAACTAGATAATAGAATAATATAACTAAATAATTACACTTGATTATATCATTGGTAATGGATTACCAGTCCTTCTGACAATTTAATATATAATCTCACTGTAATGTCACCTGCCATTATTATTTATAAGTTAAACAATCAAGAACGTGAAGCGTAGAACCTTTTGTCTAATAGAAGAGTTTTTAGTTAGAACACTTTCTTAGAGTATAACTTATAGGTAAGCATCATTTTTTGTGTTAAAGTTGTTAATAAACCTATTTTTTGTTACCAAATCTGTTGGAGAATTAAATTTAGCTGACACATTATTAATAAGATCTTTACAATAAAATAATTGGATACAATTCACAAATATAAGATAAACTGCTAAGTATAAAGATCACTAATCACCAAGTCAATGGAAAAGATCTCTATCAACTTAATAGAGGTTTAAACATAAATAAATTAGTTCCATCTTTATTTGAGCCATCCATTACAAACCAAATGATTAATCAGAAAGTGCCCAGTAATATTGCATGATTTCTTCAACTTAAAAAACACAACATTACCAACACTTTCTCAGTTTCTGGCAAAGTAACTAATTATTTTTATTTCTAAATATATATATAATGAAAATCTGTGCTTTTTTTATTAAGAGAAAAAGATACACTACTAAAGATTAGGAGATAATCATAACTATTATACTACAGAATTCAAAGATTATCTAAAATCCATAATGTGCTACACTATCTAGTCAAAACAAATAAATAAAAGTTTATTTCTCTCAAGTTATACATTTTTTTCATTTTGATGTATTAATGATAAAACTACAGAAACAGAAAAAAATGTAATGTCTTATCCAATTTCCATCTTGCATAGCTCTAACTGAATAAGACCAAACCAAGTGGAACATGATAAATTGCCTATGTTAAATTAGATTTATCAAAAATACTAAAAAAAAAAAAAAAGAATTAAATAATAGAAGCCAAACATGGGAAGGTAAAGATAAAATAAAGAAGAAAAAAAAGCTTACAGAAAGAATTAATACATAGTTCAATGTGGAAAAATTATGACAGATGTTTCTAGCAATATAAAAAAAGTTATATTCCTTAAACATTAGCTGATTCATTGTGCTATAATTTAAGAGTAATTTAAAAATTATTATGGGTATTCTAATTTTTTTTTATTTTTTACAGAAAGTATGTTAATTTATCAATTATAGATAAATCATAAATCTCAAAAATTTATTCAGAAAGTTTTGCAATTTACTCAAATAATTAAATTCAATATGATGAAATTGTTACTAAAGTAAATAAAACTAAATAATTAGAAAGAAAAATAGATAGACATTGGTAATTCACTGTATTAAAAAGATGAATGATAACCAGAAGCTAAATGAAATTTTAGTATTTTAAATGATTTATTTATTTGTAATCAAAACTATCAGAATAAATAATATTAAGTAAAATTGATATTTATTTATTTTCTGTATTAATCTTAAAGTCTTTGTTATGTTTCACCATTTCCAACAATAATGTGATAAAATAGATTTTTAAAATCTTTCCCAAATAAATTAATAAAAACTTCATAAAGTTTTTATATCAACATTCCAGAAATTATTATTTTAGATTTTAGCACTAAACTAATAAGACAAAATAAAAAAAATCATATAAATATATACAAACCCACCTATAAATTAAAATAGTGTACTTACAATTATTTTTATGGTTGAAAGACTTTTATTATGCAATAATTTTGATTAGATTTTCGTCCAAGTTAGAAACAAAATTATAACTATTATAGCAATTATTTATAATTATTATAGTGAATTATCTTATCCATCATTTGTTATGAGAATTAAAAATAAACAATAGGTACATACAAATGAGAGAATGAAAACTTATTAAAAGTTGCTGGTTAAAAAAACCCAATTTAAAGATTTTTTTCTAAAATACTAAAACTATTCTAAACTTTTTATTTATAAAATATATATGTGCCTGTATGTAAAATATTAATATATATATAATTCCAATATCACAGAATTAAATAAAAAAATTTAATAGTCAATATTATTTGTAATAATTAGTTAAGATTTTTTTTTAAATAAATAATCTTATCTATCTTTAATTTATTCTAAAAAATAATTTATTTAATTATTTGCAGCAGCAGCAGCAGCGGTAGTAGTAGTAGTAGTAGTATTTGCTAACAAAAAGAAAGAATTCTTTTGAAATAACAAGAAAGAAGATGGTAAAACCACTAGGGATAAAGTTTGTAATTTTAAAAAAGGTAAATTAAATAGTTATCTCTATTTTGATTTGTATAACTTATTTTGTTGTTTTAAAAATTAATAGAAAAAGAGATGATTAAATTATTACTTTTTAAAACAACAATAATAAAATATACATATCCATATGAAAAAATAATCTATGACAATTCAAAAAATAATGAACCCATAAAAAAATAACATTTTTATGGTGTTCATTTCAGGGTTTGTCAAAAGAACAAATAATGCAGAAAAACAACCTCTCATGAGAGTTCACTATATTAGATATTTATATTCTGGCTTAATTTAAATAAAAAAGAATGAACTAAATTTTAATCTTGGAAAAATAAATAATAATCTATTTGAGTAAATGTTCCCATTAATTGTCAATTGATTAAATTTTGTCTTATTGCTGGTCATTAATATATATATATATATATGTTGGTATACAATATG